>FQSS02000588.1:0-11825 GCA_900128795.2 Malbranchea cinnamomea | reverse complement strand
TCAGATTATCCATACCCCTTGTATAGGAGGAATATTTGCTATGTACAAAAGGTCTTCCCTCATGGAACATTAAGAGATTTTTCAATGGTTGATGCTTGATCACAGAATGATGCCAAGTTGTGAAGAAACGCCCAAAGTCCCACTACTGGTTTCTCATGTGCGAAAAACCGGCGTCCCAATAGCAGTGTTTATCTTTTCCGTATAAAGCTAGATAAATGAAGCGCTTCACTTTCATATTTGCTGGAAGCTCGCGCTCAAGGACTTCGTAGAGTGGACAGTTGAACGACAAGAGATTCGCTCCAAGTCGGCCGGAAACTGAGGGGATATAGACTAAAAGCCATCCTCAACACCGGAGATGCTCAACGAAAATAACATGCATCCTCAGATATGCAAGTATCCAGTTACGAGATGATCACGAACAGAAAAAAGCGAATAGAGAAGGGTATGAGGGAGAGGAATGAAATGCGAAGTCATACTAGTATTCGTCATAGAACCTTGACTTTCATCCATTCGCTAGGCCCAACGCCCAGATTCAGCCCATTCCGCTCCCACCACTGACGCACGCGCTCGCCGGCCCCAGAAACCGCATCCTCCAGTGCTTCTTCGATATCGCAGGTCTTAAACTCGACTCGCAGGCCACTGCGACGCCACCATTCGAGCACATCGACATGCCCGTTCTTCGTCGCGCCGACAAGTACCTGATTATCGAAGATGAGTTTCGACCCCTTGAGCTCGTACCACAGATCCAGCACAGGGACGTGGCCGTGTGTGCTGGCGATCCGCGCCACAGATTCTGCGTGCGAGAATGGAATTCCCGATTTATCCCACCACTCCAGCGACGCCGTCTTGCCGGACTGCGCCGCTAGAAGCACAGACTTGCCGATCTTCAGCGGCACCGGGTCGTACTCAGGCGCGCTGTCCGACACGCGCTTCCACCAGTCCAGCACAGCGATCTGGCCCTCCGCGGATGCGGATTCGAGCGCTCGTTCGGTGTATCGGAGCGGAAGGCCGCAGTTGCGCCACCAGTCGAGGACGTGGACGAAGCCTGCGCGTGACGCAGAGTCAACGGCATCCGGGAGGTAGTCATTTGTTGGGATATCGGGACAGGCAAGCCACCAGTCCAGGAGAGCTGTACTTCCGTAGACGCCGGACGCCCGCACAGGGAGGTTTGCTAGACAGGTCGTGGCCCAGTAGAGATCAATTCGGGTTTTGCAAATGAAATTCAAGATATCCGTACGGCAGAGTTTCAATATGAGATGGGCTGCGAGGTTTGATAGAGGCTTCCATTGTGGTAGAGCAGAGAGTTTTTCTTTGATCTCAGAAAATGGTCTCCTTAGTATAGTATATTCGAGTGACAAAGGTGCAGGAGAATTTGGGTCTGGGCAGTAAGCCCTCCAGTGGGCAGGAACTGGAATTCTGGTGTATACTCCAACTGCCGATGCTATCTCCCAGTCACCCAATTCTTCAAGAATCATTGTTATTAGTTCAAAGGGCAAGGCAGGTTCGTCAGGCCTTCGCCTTCGCTGCATGGGACTTTTGCTTCCTGAGGGAGTTTGTACCAATTGTCCTGCATTCTGCGGTTCTTCACTCGTACCACATCTTTTTTCTTCCTGGGTTTCTCTGTTTTCCAAATGCATATCGGATGCATGTACAATCGTGGTGTCTAAAGTTCCGTCACCCTGTGGCTTTCCGTTCTTTGCTTTCCACCCTAGCCCCTTGCGAAGCTCCTCATAGAACATTTCCCTTCCTTCCCAGGGCATTTCCACAAGTGTGTTGGGGGGTTCGAAACGCGAGAACACGGGAGGCAGGACTTTCACCCAAGGCCAAAATGCGCGTAATTCATCTAACTGTCTTCTCGTCAGAGGCGACTTCCACTCTCCCAACGTCATACCTGGGACCAGCAGTATAGTCTTGGAGGCGTCCCACCCCCGGAAGACTGTCAACGTCAAGGTTGATGTCAAACCTGCGATCATGGCACCAATCGTTCCACTGTCAGCAGGTGCCACAATTAGCATATCCGCCCAATCAGCCAGCCTGGCCGCAGTTGTATTTAACCACTTTCTCGCACTCGAACAGGTTTTTCGGTAATCACGGCTCGGAATATCCTCGTAGAATGGGACATTCACTCCCACGCTGTCCTGGCCATCGTCTTCTTGTGCGATTATTCGTAGATCGATGTCGGGATCACGGAATAGGGATCGAACGACCGTCTCGGAGAACGGAGTGCTTGTGGATAGAAGCACTTGTCTTCGTCCACCTTCGTTTCGTCGAGGCATCGCCTCCCCTTCTTCCTTCGCTACGGCATCCGTCGAAACCTGTAAACTCCGTTTCTTGCCTTTCAGGTTCAGATATGCCGCACCCCCTTCCACTCCCTCAACATTGTGGATACCCACTGCCATAGCTTGACCGGACTTTGAAAGATCTGGCGGCTGTTCCCCGTTGTTGTTGTTGTTGTTGTTGTTGCTGTAGTTGACTGCCATATGCCACGAGTTGTTTGTTATATTTCACGCCAGCTTACCAGTATATCGTGCCGCCAATGCCATCTGTGTGGGCTCTCGCAGCCTGGAGGATTTCGTTCGAGAGAAAAGAAGACTCGTCGACGGTCGTGCGCGCTCGTTCCTCGCCAATCGCAGAACTCGCAGGTCGTATGTGCATTAAGCGGTGAAGCAAAGAAACGTCTGAAGGAGGCGATCAGGGAGCAACGTCACTCTGCCTACCTAGTTACCTCCTTTGAGAACTGCGCAAGAACTGCTTCGTGCTTGTCGTACGCGTTTTGCGGATAGTGTTTTTTTTTCTTTCCACTTCTCGGTGGTTCCCTTCCTCACACGTCTTGACAGCAGTGTTGAGTAAACTGGTAGAATGCTGGACGAGTTCTAGTCGCCAAGTTATTTGACTTGAGAGGGTCGAAATCAAAACCACGTCGTGAGAAAACCCAATGAGGGGCGCAACTGGGGCCACGTTCGAGGAGCGGATAGCGGAGAGACACTGCTGTTCCTCAAATTCGAAGCCTTCTCATTTGCCAGTTTCTAATCCTACCCCCCGAGATATAGTTGGCGGCGCCTGGGAGGGACTGACGTCGTTCACGTCGAAAATTCGGACATAGGGCGGCGAACGATCCAGAGATAAGTAAAAAAGGTATGTGCCAGTCAGTCCTTTGTCAGATCCCGGCAAGTCCAATGTTCTGTGATAAATATTGCCTCTCACTAACCAAGGCTTCGGTATCAATGAGAACTTACTAGCGATCAGTGGAAAAGGAGGACAGAGATCAGGAATAAGTAAAAGCAAGAGCAATGAAGAATAATTACTACATACTAGCGTGGAATCGATGGACAGCATCACAGCGATGGATTCAGCGGTGGGACCCTTTTTGCTTTGGCCGGTCCACCACGGAATCTCGCCACTGCTTCGGTTTCACAGCTGGGACTTACTGTACCCTTCATTCTTACAGAGGAACCTAGGTACGAGTAAGTGATCGTACCTAGCGAGCCGACTTTGAACTCCTGATGGAATGTACTAACGATTACTGTCGATAGATTTCGTCTATATGAGCCTGCTTTCAAGATCCACACAGTGCATTATTCATGAATACTCCAGTACCTATTTCACTCGCAAAACTTCATATGTAGTACATCATAAAGGCGCTATGGATGTTCGTGTCGAACGAGTCTACTCTAAACGCGACTGCTGGGTTGCTGTCCCAGGCTTGGAATTGAAATATTCGCAATCTCACATCCGGAACGAGCAATGACGCAGAGTGCGAACTTCAATTTCGGGAGCCTCTTAAACTCTCTCCTCGTCAATAACGGAGGTGTCCAGTGTTCACGGTCACTGTGTGATCCACCACTCCGACAGCAGGTCACAGCTGCAAAAACGCACCCGAGGAGGGGGTGAGAGGGTTCTATCTCAACACTCTGCTACGGAAGCGGTTTATCCAACCGCCTTGACACTTCCATGTACCGGTAGTATGTCACGTAGTCCGCAACCGTCTGTGCGATCGTGTCAGTATTCACGCTCTCGGTACTGCATTTCCCCTTTCCCTGCTGGTGCTCTTCGACCTCGATGGCAGCAGAGAGGAGCGCCTCGCAGTCCCAGCAGTGGCACACATCGTACTCTTGCCCAAACCGCATCTGCCAGAGCTGCGCCGTTCTCTCCATCGCGGTGTCTAGCGCGGAGATGCCCAGGTTGTTATTATGGTCAACAAATCTGCCTGCCAGGGTTCTCATGTCCGCCTGGTAGCGTGACGCAGAGCATTGGTGCGTGTGCCAAACGAGGTCAATGTCAACCGCAGGGGCGAGAGTTTGGTCTGGGTATAGTTTCAAAAGCGTGATAAACTTGATATATCTCTGTATTGCGCGCTGAAGGGTGGCCGCAACAGCAGGGCTGCAGATCCATAGCTGCTTTTCCATCTTATCGACAAAGATATTCTGTCTTTCAATGGCAGCCACGATGTTATTGGCTGTGGTGATCTTTGCTGTATCGGCGCCCTTGCAGAGGTTGTTGAGGAAGTAGTCATAAGTTACCTTGAGGTGCTCCGTTCTTCCGATGACTCGACCAATCTCTCTGTCAGACAGCCCAGCAGGAAGCAAATCGGTCATGATCGCGTGGACAAGGTTCTCCCGGTCGGTTCTGCATAAAAAGCCAAACAGATCTTTGGTCTTTAGAGAATCTGCCGGGGCCGGATTGTCATCTTGCAGAGAGAACGTCCAATTGTTACGATCGATCGTTTCATGCTTGTTGGGCATTGTGTAAGTTTTCTTGCCTAGGTGAGAGAGCTTGTGTCGAAAGAACTCACGATCGCTTTCCACGGAAATTTAACGTCCCGGATACATGTGTATCCGTGTTGGTTGCAAAAGTCCTCGAAGCGCTGTGGGTCGAGGAGAAACGAGTGCCAAACCAGCAAAATATCTGAAGCAATTTGGCGTCAGTCTTGTTTTCTTGTCCCCCACGTACATTATGGTAGTCAAGGAAGATCAAGATGGGGAGAACCGACCCAGGGGTGGGACGCCTATCGTCCACAGCTCCGGAGGCAGCTTTGAGAGACGCTGATCGGTCGACTTGAGCCAGTCCATGAACCTCAGAGAGGCAAGTTTGAGGAAGAAATTCCATTTCTCTCGACGTTTGATCGCAAATGTCGAGTCCCTGTGCATTGCCCAGCGAGACTGGGAGAGCTCAATCTCCCAGCGGTTATCCAAGTCCGTGGACTCCAGCACGTTCCGTCGCAAATAGTAAAAGGTCTGCAGGAGTTCCAGATGAACCGCGCACTCCGCAACCGAGGGCAGGCCTAACCGAAATGATTCGGATGCTGATGCCGCTGAGACGGGAAAGGTAGGCAGATCTGAGAGGCCCTTGAAGAGCGTGGGCGAGGGTATCTTGCTCCGCGAGGGAAGCGCCTGAGCCGGCAATGACCACGCATGCGATGGGATTGGTTTTCCATACTGCACAATATTTTCAGCGGAGTGGATGAGTCCCGGTGTTGAAGCGTGCAAGGCGACGCTGTTGTAATGGCATTGGAGAGGCATGATGTCGTCTGTTCGGTCCCTATACTGTGTAGGATAAGTGCGCAAGTCAAGCAGGACTGTTTCCCATGTGGAAGAAGGGCTGATGTTGAAATCAACTTTGTCTCCGTCACCGGGCCTGGAGATGGGCTTGATGGTGGACACGGGGCCTCTGTCGGCTTATGCGCGACGTTCCAGACTTAATACTCGTTAGTTCTTCCCCTCCTTGTCAAAGTTCTTGTGCCCACGGACAGGATGGAGACCGTTAATTGCTCCAGTGAAGCGGAGAACCAATCCGACGACGGAGGCTCTGCACAACCCATGGTCTCCCCTCAACTCGCGCAGCCTGGAGGATCGCCTTTAATAAGAACGATGCGCCAACGACGGTCAGCCTCGGACCTATCGCGAGGCTCAGATGCCCAGAAGGAGCTAGGCTGGGCGTGGCATCCTAGTCTCCTGGCTGACCTATCGAAGCCTTGAAGCTATGGATGTAACTCTCCAACCTCGTCATGGCGCGACGAGGCTGTACGGCCAGCAAGGAGATAAGAGCAAAGAGTGCTCGACGTCTCTCCGTTCCCTCCCCCTCTTCCTCTCCCAGTGCTCTCGTCTGGCAGCCGGCTCTCCCTCTCGCTTTTGTTGAGGGAATATCGACCATTGCTTGTCGTCGCGAAGAACTTATCGAGGAGTTTGACGCGGTGAGCACGTGGGTGGGCAGGAGAGAACGCCGACCCCCACCACGTGTGTCCCACGCTGCCGAACATGCCAAAGGCCTTCAGCTTCCGTCGCTTCACCCGCAAAGGCAAAGAACCAACTGTCGACGAAAGGGACGATGAGGACGAGGAGAGAGATGACTCCCAACGCACACAGAAACCGTCGACTGTCCGCGAAGAGCCCGCGCCCGTCGATGAGGTGCCGTGGAAGCTCCTCAGCACAGAATGGCGCCCGGACGAGCTGCTGCTCCCGGAGATCGAGGAGATGTACTGGGAGGGGGTGAGACGCGAAGTCGAAATTGTTCTTCTTACTCTGAAGCAGTGGCAGGAACAGGAGGGCGCATCGATCGCCCTCCCACCTGAAGGAGACGTGGATTTCATCCACGGATTCGACACGTTTGTCGATCAAGTCTGTGAGGAGTCGCGCAGCTTTGCGCGCCGGTACTGTAGGTCTTTCCGTTCTCTCCTCCCCCCAAGTTCCATGCTCTCCGTCTGATAAGATGTGTAAAACACATGCTTGAAGCCCAAGAAAAAGCCGTCCGAAGTCATGTCGGCGCCAACCCGGCCTATTACAGGACCCAGATGAGTGAGCGACTTTTGGACTTGATCGCCAACCGCCTGAGCGCGACGATCAAAGAAGACATACGGGCGACACTGGAGCGAGGTTGGTTACTCTCCTGAGAGGCACGAACGGTGAAATTGACAGCAGACGTTTCTCACTGCTGCTCTAGAGAATCGCCGCCTGAGCCCCCTTGAACGCTGCGCTGAGCTTCTCCTTCAAAGCACTTGTATGTTTCCAATCTCGTGATATCCCGTGGACCTGTGTCACGATTCTGACTCGTAACTTGTTGATGGTATGCAGCGTTCCTGGACATTGAAAAGATCATCGAGCATGACCCGGCATCAGAGAAGCGGCCTCAGGAGAAACCTGCCATACCTCAATGTGAGCGCAAGGTGACCCCTTGATCCTCGTGGAATGTTGTGCTATGTCTGTGCTCACCAGTGATCAGTGACCATGAAGAACCTTGATGCACTTATGAAGCCTTTTTTTGCGCCTCTGGAGTGCTCGGCATGCTTCAGTCCCATTCGCAGCAGCGTGTTCTGGAAACGACACACCTTACAGTCAGCGACACCTCAACGTCCTTTGACGGCGTCGTCGGCAGAGCAAGTAGAACATGTCTGCGAGGATTGCTACCGAAAGTATCATTATGGGGACAGGTCGTGGCATAAGCGTTACAAGGAATGTATTCTCTCATTTACAATCACCCCTGAGATAGGCCGCAGGATGTGCAAATGCAGGGCCGTCAGTCATGTCGACGACAACGGCCAACCGCGGAGGCTTTTCCCGATACGCGAAGAGGAGAAGAATCTCCATGACTATAGCCCCAATCCTACTGGATCGCAGTGCCAACTTTTGAAACTTGCCTCGTTTATCGCGCAGGCAAAGTACGAAACCACGGGCGCAGCTGTTGCCCAACGAAAGATTGCCAAGAGACCGACTTCATTGCTTGAATTCGAAAAGTACGTTTTCGACAACAGAAACAAGCCCGTGGAGAGCAAACCCCGGAAAAAGTTGGGCAGTCCGATTAGCAGCGCGAGTTCAGCTTGGAGAGTGTCATCTGCCACCAGCTCGACTTTGACCAGCGGTTCAATCCCATCGCGTCGTATGTCAACAGCGACCAGCTCAACGTCGACCTCGCTTGACGAAATGGAAATCGATGAAGATATTCCCTTGTTCTCCAAGACGTACGCTCGAAAGAATCCATTTGGGCATGTTCGGATGTGGCTCCGCGTTGGACCCCTCCTAATTAGCAACGGGATGGTGAAGTGAGTTTTAAATTATGAATTGATTGCTAACTTTTCTGTCGTACCTTTTTTTCTTCTTTTTTTTATTTTTCCCTTGGTTTGACTAACGGTAACATTAGGGGCCGCAGTGGTGCAGTCATCACCCTTAGAGACCCTCCATTTTTGCAAAAGCAACAAAAGAGCCATGGACGGCGCGAGGTGTTGGTGAGCGGTGACGCTGATAGAGCGATTTGGGCGCGCGATCTGCCCGGAGCGCCGCCGAGGCCCTACAGAGCCATCATGAAACAAGTCGTCGGCGTACCTTTCTCCGGCTTGGTTAACAGGGACCTCGAGCTGGAGATAATTCGTGATCTTGCGGCAGCTAGTCAGAGACTTTTAAATGATCTGGTTGGGCTAACCCAAGCCAAGCGACAGCAGATTCTCGATGACCTGGTGCAACAACTTACTTCCAAAATCAGAAACCTGATCGAGTCACGAGCTAGGCTGTACCTCGAGAATATCGCAGCACGATTGCTTGACCCCGAAATGAATCTCAACTGGAGTTCTTCAAAGAATAATTGCCAGAATTTCACTGACGCTCTGATTGACAGACGCTTGTTTGCACCGTTCATTTCCCCAAACATCCCTCTTGAACGGGAACACGCACCGCTATATCTCATGAGTTTTGTTTGTCGTCAAGCGAGTCATGCTCAACCGAGGGTTGACTCCAAGTACGACGTTCCCATGGGGCTGACTGAAGAATACCTCTTCAAATATCATTACGGAGGCCCGAGCTCTGATATCATCGACACACTTCAAGAATACTGGTATGACTGGGGTGCGTTCGGACGCAATCTCTACCAGTTCCAAGATCTTTTCCCCTGGGACTGCACGGAGGCATATGGTCGATATCCAGTGGCCTGTGGAGACTGCAATCTTGCAAAGCATATCTGGGCGTTTCCGTTTGACTCGTGGTCGATAGCCGCCCTGCACCTTACAAGGTCTCCGGTCCTCTATCCACGAACGGACCCAAGTTCAACGGAAGTTTTCACAAACGCTGAATGGGTGCGAAACCGATTGCTGGTGCTCAGTGCCCAAGAGCTGCTCATTCGCGTCGCGTCAGTCATGGCGCGAAACCCTTCATTTTCTGCAGCTACAAGCTGGCTGCACAAACAAGCCGACCCCCGACAAGACCGTGTCAAACTGGGCGGCATCCACCGCGCTCAACCTTTCAGCCACGACTTTGAACCTCGCAGTTTCACCACCTTCCTGACCGCCCCCTGGATGTTGCTCCAATTCTCTGACCAGAAAGCGACATATGAACTCCTGCGTAACTATCGCATGAAGCTTCCCGATGTCGAACTTTCTTACTTGACCGATGACCTGTCGACGATGGACACTATCAAAACCGCGTCTGACGGGAGTCTTTACTTTATTGGGCCCAGCCGACCCTACAATGTGACGGCTCCTCACGGACATGCCCCGCGCCCGAATCGACCGGGAATGGCATGCTTCGCAACGGGATTTGGTTGGAACAGTCACATCACAGCTGCCGCTGGGTTCGGTCTCCCCACCGAGCCCGGGACGGTTAGTGGAGGTGGGGGAGGTGGCGGTGGAAGCAGTTACGGTGACAGTCATGGACACGGTAACGGAGGCGGATACGGAGGAGATGGGGGGAGTGGAGGTGGCCACGGAGGGAGCAGTGGAGGCGGTGATGGAGGAGGGGGAGGAGGAGGAGGAGGAGGAGGAGGAAATGGTGGTGGTGGTGGTGGTAATGGTGGCGGCGGCGGTTGATGGGCCGTGGCATATGTATATATATATATAGATTTGCCTGCACATATCGAGTCGTGGGTTGTTGTACTACAATGTATGTCTAATCGTCGTCTTCTGGCGAACTTTTTCCTTGCTCGCCTTTTTGCCTCGCGCATCTTCTGTTTCTGTGAGAATCTTAGGGATAGCTGCAACGTACATAGGAGGATTTCTAGTTTATGCGTTCCAATTGTTGTGTGCAAGCTACACCTTGTTAGGCAGTTCTTCCATCTCTACTACTACTACTTGCTTTGCTTACCAGGACGTCCTTTTGCAAGGGGACGTGCATTCAACTGCAGCGTTTTTGCAATTAATGTCGCGGCACTCGGACTAATTACTAATGGGTGCATTTGTTAACTATTGGCTCTTAAGTGCGTGTACGTTATGTAGATATCTCCAACTCCAGCTGTTTCCACGCTCGTTTCAACTTCTCTTCAACATTCATTCTCAAGTTGCATCCTTCAAAGTTGATCAGCTTCAGACACATGTATCTTGTATACATGTCTTCCAACCCCTGCTCCTATCTATCCTATTTACTGCCAAGTTGCCCGATTGTAATGATACTACTATTAGTACCCGCGGCGTTTCAACTTTCGAAAAATGCAGTGACAAGGGTTGCGTTGTCGCTTCTCTTACCATCGGCGCTCAGAGACGCTACCTTATAGGAAATTTCTTTCGCATGCAGCCCGTCAGTATAACCCTGAACAATCTGTTGCATGATGGTATAATCATCAGCGACGTCAGTGACGCCGTCTGACGTCAACGCAAGAACATAGCGGTGGCCAGACTGAAGAGGAACCCTTGTGAAATGGGGTTTGCGGGAAACGATATCACCACGTTCTTCGGGAGGAGCGAGCGTTGTTCGCCTTCTCATCCGAAAGATTGATTCGTCATTGCTCTTGTTGATCGGGTCCTTGTACTCTAGATCGCCCAGGGTCCGGGACATGTTCAAGGCACCTAGTCGTGATTAGCGTACTTTCGTCTTCTGCGTGGACAACAACTTTCGATTCTGGTACCACACACCTATTCTCGGAGTTCTAGTTGCCTCATTAACCGTTCCTCCGGCTTCCTCGATTCGACTCCGCTCGCTGGGAACCGAAGGCTTGTGTGAGACTGTTAGCCGACGCTAGGAGGCACCAGTTAGCTACGTGACCTCCGATTAACTGCCAGGGAAACTGATTCGAGACTTACTATCTCCACTGGCAGGTTGCTCCTGACATTATGGTCCGCCAAAATGACATGGGAATCACCCAAGTTGGCGCAAACGAAGATTCCTGCCGTTAAGTTGACAACGCACAAAGCAACCGTTGCGCCGCTGTAGGCGTACGCGTCGATCCCTTGTCTGTACCCCTCCAGCAGGAGGTTGTCTTCTTCTTCTATGGCAGCTTCGATCGCCTCTTCATATTTACCCACCCCGAACTCTGGGCGTCTCATAAGAAGCCCATGCACATGCTGTGAAGCGTGTTCGGAAACCTTGTCAGATCCACTGCAAAAAGGCCAATGAGTTTCAACGAATCCATGAGCCTCTAAAAAATAAATTGGGGAGCATGCTTACTGGCCATCATAGACAGCGAAGAACGCATGCTGATCTCCTGTTGTTCGTGGAAAGTCCCGAGGCAGGAGAATCCTGTAGCGGTCTTCCTGGTGAGCTCTGCCACCTTGCACCTAATTGAAAGTCAAATGACAACTCTGAATGGCGAATATTTTATACGGGTACTCACACTTGCCCCTCCTGCATCTCGAAGGAGAGTACCTTCTGGGACCGTGCAGGGATCCTCGGGGTCTGCATCCATATTTTCTCTTTGACCGCGATTCACGTCTTTGGCACATATTTTGCCGATTATTAAAATTGAATAAGATCAGCTCAGGGTACTTCAAGAATTCTCCCCAGTCACGCCTCCGTTCTCTGTCTTGATGGAGCCGATGACATCACTGCGCAGTGACATCATTGAGACGTTATCTAATCTTATCCCAGAAGATACTCCTGAATCTATCTGTTGACGAGATTGTGGGGTAGGCCTTTTTT
>FQSS02000807.1:101681-182842 GCA_900128795.2 Malbranchea cinnamomea | reverse complement strand
CTTTTGCGTACAGCAGGAGTAAGCGACAAGCAGCCGACGTTCCAAGCCTTCAACCCAGGTCCGCTTTCCAGGTCGCGAGAGTTAAGACTACCAGAACGAAAGACCAAGCCCTTTACACTAGTCCAGCGATAACTCGCAAAACACTCAACATGGCCCCGTCGCCCGTCCTCCACGCCCGTGTTTTCTCTTCGAAGCTCCAGTCCTGTCGATCAGATGAGCCAACGCAGTTTCGCGATCGCCCATCGTCAGGTTGTTGGAATCTCCGATGAAAAGGGCCAGACCCGTTTCCCGTTGTCCGATTGGCGGGTGGGATAACCATCGTGGCTTATCAAGAGAGCGAATCGCGTTGCAGGCCACGCATTTGATGGTCCGCCGCAATCATATACTAGTACTCCGTACAAGCACTCGAAGCCGCAGGATGGAGCACCCGAGCGACCAGGGTTGGAGGAGGAGCATGCTCGTCGTGTGATGGAGTCCAATCCCTGCGCGAGTCGGGAGTCTCTGACACTCCCGCTTGCGTGTATCGGCGGCTATCGACTGGCTGGATCCTTGTCTTGGCGGGCCTCCCTGTCGTCGTTTCAGTCCATTTTTTCGCGCTCTGTGTCGTTGTGCGTCTGACGCCCGCTGATCGCTCTGTGTGTATGTGTGTGTGGTGGAGCGAACCATGGCGAGGAGGCGTGCTTGCCGGCCAGCTTGGGCGGGAGGATCTCGTTTCCACGAACAGCACAGATCATCTTCGTCAACCCTAAACCCGCCCATCTCGGTTTTTTTTTCTTCTTTTTATCGTGGCCCATGTGCCCCTCTTTCTTCTGATCTGCTGGATGCTCTCGTTTTTAGGATTCCTCTACTTTCTTTGCCAGGAAAGTACTATTTTTGTTTGCTTTCATATATATACATATATAGATATATATATTATTTTTTTTCTCTTGATCGCTCCTGTGGTTTAGAGTCTCCCATTCGTAGCTTGTTTTATTATCCTATCGATATCAGTGTACTGCTTGCTCTGCGGCCTGGTTGCCGTTTTGGACCATGAAGCGCCCTGCACCTGCACGGCTGCGCGAGCTCCGGCTGGGTTCTGATCTTGCTCCCAACTCGAAGGATGCGTCGCAGTCCAAGTCGATCTTCTCGCGTGTTCCGCTCCTCCAGCCTTCGTCCGCTCTGCAGAACTGGGCAACGGGTGACCAGGTCCCAGGATTTCTCATTCCATTCGGTAAAGCCAAACAAATCTCCTCCTGTGCACACACCAAGCAACGCAGGATGAGTGTCAATGCCGTCTCTAACTGCTGCTCCCGGGACACACAGCCTTTCTCTCCTCGCTACGAGCGAACCTGCAGATATCCACCTTTGAGGACCTCCACAGTCCGTCCCCGTTCTCAACGATCAACAGCTCCCCCAGTTCCTACGAGAACGCGCTCCCCATATCCGAGCACCGACGTCCCTTCCATGCTCCCGCCGCCTCACAGACGCTAACGGCAACGAGCCCCCTGGGCCTGTTCCAGTCAGACACCGAGAAGAATGCACAGCTTGAACCGGACGACAGCGCGCGCTGCCTTCCTCCCGTGACCACGTTCTTCACCAAAAAGGAAGAGGAGATCCGTGCGGCCCTTGGCTTGATTGCCGACAGCGCTGCGCAGCAACGTCAGGCCGCAGTGCAGGCGGTACTTTTCCACCCTTACGTGGTGGCACTGACAGTTCTGGTATTCTTGACGAGCGTCAAGGTCCTCTATACGGGATCCCCGAGCGATCTGGTCCTCATGTTGGCGGTCTGGACCACATACAGTCTCTTCGGCGTCCTCATAGTCAGACGCCTGGTCCGAGGCTATGATGAGATTTCTCGCCAGGTCGGTGACTGGTCGTGGCTCTCTGCCAGCTCTGTCAGCGGCGTCTCCCACAAGCGTGACGAGGTGCTCGTCGCGCAATGCGAGGACGAGATCGTTGGAGTTCTGGTGCTCCGCATGGCCAAAATCGTCACTGGTGCTGGTTCGCCAGGCATGCGGCCAGGTGGCGTCAGATCACGGCGCAAGAGCTCTGCTCGATGGACGGGCATCATCCGTGCGTGGACGGTCAAAGAATCGCATCGAATGCAAGGCGTTGGGGTGCGGCTGCTGGAGGAGGCGGCCGCCAACTGTCGACTTCGGAGCCTGGATGGTCCTATCTTCGCTGAGGATCACGCAAATGCCGCCCGGGTTCTGCCCCACATGCTCAACGGAGCCTTTGAGAAACATGAGCGATGGGCAAGGGCCATTCTGGAGCGGACGATACTCGCTCAGCGGGGAAGATGAACTCTTGACCTGAAGCGAGACCCGCGTGCGCCATGCGTGACATGTATCAATGGTTTCTCCCAGACCCCAGCATCCCAACATTATCTCCCGCTCTAGAGGGCACAAATGGAGGATTTCATTCCTTGATCCAGTCTTTTACGAACGATGTCGACGGAATACTGCATTCGTTCAGTCATTTTTGGAAGTTCGCTAGATACCCTTTTTTTTTCCCTTGCGTACACTCCTCGAGTTGTTGACTGTTCTGATGGTCTAACAGTGACTTTAGCATGCTGTATTGGAATGATGCGTTTTGACGACGTTACAGCTTCAGACTGGCTGCTCCAACCCTTGCGCCTGTTGCAGGTACATACTATCAGCCCCTAAAACCACGCCACTCGTCTGATATCCCTGTCATTATTGTCTCGAGCTAGTAGTAATTTCTGACTCTCTATTTCTCCGATAAGCACGTCTGGACATCTGACGCCCAAGTCTCGACGCTGACACTGGAGAACGGTGCTTCCTCGGATGCAAGCTTGATCTGATATCTGAGGTCCACCTACAACACCTTCCCCACCCCCCCACCTCCCCCTCCTCCCCCTCCTCCTCATCATCAGCGTTCAGACCAAGTCGCCCGATAGTTAAGCATATCACCAGTAGTTTGGCCATCCACACACGTCGCAGGGTTGATCCCTGGGACTTCTTCTGACGCGTCCCTCTCCTTCCTGGATGGGTGGGGTGGGGTAGGCTTCAAACACCTCCGATACATCACGAAAGCATCTCGTTCCAAGGTCTTCCTTTCGCCAATCAAGCTTTCCCGAGTTTCCCATGAGCGACGGAAGTCTGTGCTTATGTACTCGAGTGTTTTGAGGCTGTTGTGAGATAGGCACTAAGATATCGCCATAGGCTACCTACCAACTTGAAACATACATAGTAGTTACATACGAGAACAAGGTACCACATGGTAGTCGGAGGCCAACAACCAACTTATCATGCATACTCTTACACCCGTTTTTTTTTTGTAGTGCTACTACTAGGTATCTGCTATGTCGACAATTTCCTCACCTTGCCCAAACATAATATGTAGCAATGACATCAGGGAGGCGTGCATGTCCCCGTCGAGGTCGTGAAACTGTCATAGTTGAACGGGATCTTCTTTCTCTCATTTCTCTCGCATCAACAGCTGCTACATTAAAGTAGTACATACTATGCGCAGTGAATCATCTCCGTGGACGGATGCTTGATGGAAGGGGCTAAAAAAATGAACGAGGAGTGAAGAACCTTCGCTTTGAGATGGGTGTGGCCTGGGATCTGGGGCGTGACGAGATTGGGAGCAGGAATCGGTCATTCAGATATGTAGTCGTTTTGGTTCCTTGCTAACCTGCATTCTTTTGGATAGACCCAAGCTCCTGTACCCCCAGTCGATCGATAGCGAGATTTCTGAAGATGTATGAATCCCTGGACCTCTGTCAACCCAGACACGTTGACTGTGGATGTGCTCTCTGATATCTTGAGGTTCCAGACGTGCGCCGGGCTGGTGGTCTTCTGGTGGTGGTAGTAGCAGTAGCAGTAGTAGTAAGCTGAACTTTCCAGCCATGATGATGAGGTACAAAATTGAGAACAGTAAATCCGCGTTGGATAGTAACTAAAGGGAGAAACTGCAAGAGTCGAGGAGATTACTGTTCATCAAAGGCCGACACACAGCATGTCCATGGTTGATCTCATGTCGTCACTCCTCGCCTGAATTTGACAGTACTACATACTACTGGTATGCAATGAGCAGCGAACACATGGAGTCGACACCTATAAACTGAACTGCGCTGACACTTGAACCCAAATATCGACCTCGTAACATCCCCGAAGAGCCTCCACAAGCAAGGTAGTATTGAAACAAAATTGTCGGTAATTGTTCCTGAGAACTTCCATCTGTCGTTCGACGAGATATCCAGCTTGTAATGCCCATATTTTTGGAAGGCTTCAACTGTCGAAACCGTAGATAGGAGTGGCCAACTGCAGAGACATTATGCCGGTCAGCATCAATCCCCGAGGTCTTCATCAGGTCTTCATCTAAAACTGGAAGGAAAAAAAAAAGGAGGAGAAAAAATGGTCATGGTTTATATCGACACTCACTCGGTTCAAGACATAGACCACCTGGTGGTAATCCAAAAGTAATGCATTAGCCCAGTGTTCCAAGAACCAAAACAGCAGCCAAATATATTTAGGAGAAGATCTCATTGTCACAGGCCTTAAGGCGTTACTCACATCGCGAGTTGTCACGGTCTGTTTACCCTTTGGTTAGCTGATGTCATGAAGGGGGACATAGAGAAGGGGAAAGCTAAAACCCACTTTGCGATCACGAGGAGACGACCGGACAACATGAACAACCTGCTGCAGAACCTGAAAGAATCTGGAGTCTTAGCCCAGCTTGTTCCTCGCCCGGCCCCCGCCTCAAATTTGCTCGCTGGAGCCGCATGACTGGGAGGGTGCATGTTTCCAAGACATACGATTCGGAGACGATCGCGCACTACAGAACGGATCTCGTCGTACACGTCCATTTTCATCCTAACGACGCCGGCTCGACGTGCGAGACGACTATAGTAAACGATGATTTAGCGAAATCAAAGCCAAGGAAAGCTAAAGAGGAAAATACCGAATTGCAGGTCTGGCTATAAAGTGATAAAACGCCAACTGGTCAGCACCATGGTACAGCAGATAGTAACCTGTTGCCAAAAGCCGATCAACGGCGGAAGACCCAACTAATTCCCATGAGGTTGTCACGAGGCTTGCTGTATGAAGAAATCGATCCAAAAGGTTAGCAAAATTTGGCTCTCGAGAACTGCTTTGCTTAAGAAACTCATGGAGGGAGAGCACTTGGGCAATCTAGACAGAAGGGCAAACAGTCAAGGCAACGGTTACCCAACCTAAATCCTGCCAGCGCCAAAAGTAAAACGGGGACAAAGGCGGTTTCGCTTACCGATGACGCTTGCGAGTGGAGTGTAAATGAAGCCAATACTTAGAAGGGAAAGAAGGGATTACAGGTGTAGGAAGCCCCGCGGGATTCTCAAACATTGTTGCAATTGGAAAATAGTTGGCAGGTTGTTTCTTCCGGTTGAAATCGGAATCGGAATGGTGAAGAAAAGAGACCATTGGAATAT
The DNA here is from genome assembly GCA_900128795.2 of Malbranchea cinnamomea. Classification (NCBI taxonomy): domain Eukaryota; kingdom Fungi; phylum Ascomycota; class Eurotiomycetes; order Onygenales; family Malbrancheaceae; genus Malbranchea; species Malbranchea cinnamomea. Next base: position 177,429 of record FQSS02000807.1, on the reverse strand, counting down.
AAGGAGGTTGGGAAAAAAAATGGGTATAGGGTGTTATGTTCCTTATGGGGTGCGAGGGCTGGCAGTTGGGTAGTGAATGTCGATATCATGTACGTCATCATAACACTTCAGAGATACGAGTAGAAGGCAGGACGTGAATAACGCGCGACAGAATTGAGCATCAACAATCGTGTATTAGTATTGTTTTAGAGGTATCCAGCTCCGGCTCTGGAAAAGAAGGTAAGTGGTTTATCCTAGGAATTAAAACCTTAATGGCAAAAAAAAAAAAAAAGGAAAAGCAAAGGGCTCGGAGCTTGGTGCCGGACATACATACCCCGACAGAGTTCACCGCCCATCGTGTCTAGTCAAAAGAAGTAACAAGCAGAGAGAATCTTGTCTGGAAAAGGGTCTAGGAGATGAATGTGGCCTCAGAGTAAAGCGTCCCAGTCTCGGCGACTTCAGTGTCCCCGATTCGGAGTTTCAGAGTTAGCTTCTCTCCCGGCGAATACTAATATGAAAGATGATGGTTAGCATGTCGAGTGCGAGAACCCGGATTCGCTGCACGGGGACTAACCTGGTAGATGTAGGGCTTTGTTCCCGCCACGCTTCCTACAATAGTCTTGATGAAACCCGGAACTTCTGCCATGACATCCACACGGTCGAGCCTTTCTCCAAGAGAACCCTCCAGTACAGCATCTACCTCCTTGCAATCCTTCGTCTTACCAGTCCAGGTGAACTTGATAGATTTGGGCTCTGGCCAGTCGTTCTCAGAATCCTTAGCAGATTCCAAATGCGTTGCTGTGTTTGTGGATCCAGCGTAAATTATCTCGCCATCTTTCACAATACCTCCCACAGAGACAAGGGTAGATCCATAAGATGGCGGAGTGGTGTACTCCATCAAAATAGCCGAGTAAGTTGGACCTTGGAAATTCGCAAAATTCCACCTCGCCGCTGAGTTACGTTAGCACACTGTGACCGAGAAACTAATATTAGTTCCTGATTGATTGCAGTGACATACCCAGATGGTGGGGCTTCATGCCCTGCAGCGCATGGATGTACAATCCCTTGCCTGTGAAGTCAATTTCCCGCTCAGGGGTAACAATCGTGCCTTCCACCTTGCATCGAGGCCAGAACGCATGACGCATAGAGCCCCATGGGTTTTCTGGGTCAGTACCGAAGGTCGAAGTTCCATTCTTGCCAACACAGAAACCCGGTGTCTCACGGGTTATGGTGATGTTGACGAGACTATTTTCGTTTATGGCTGACTTGATGGTATACGACGTGCCCTCCTCATTGAGCTGGATTGCAAGATTGTCACCGCCGAACGATAGCATATCTTCATCAAAAAGGGGGTTCTGGACTGGATCAGAAGACCAGAGGTGCGGGACGTCTGGCCTGGTCGAGTAGACCTTGGTGTTGAACTGGCACGTGGTATGAAGGCCGCTAGAAGTTTTGGAAAGACCGTTTTAGCACATTGGCCGTTGCGCAAACAGCCACGGCAACAACTTGCTGGGAAATGCTCACGCGATATTGCTGTAGATAACCTGAACCCAGCCCACTTCACCGCTATTCGAGAAAAAGTAAAACGTCTGAGTTTCGACACAGGTCGACTGCATGGCCCTCCATTTCAGATCTTCCTTATTCAATTCTGTGTAGGGAACTTCTTCTGCTTGCTTTGCGACAGACTGGATGGCGGTGGGTCCGTAGATGGGCTCCTGAGTTCCGGCAACGTTGGCCAAGCTGGGAGAGAGGATTGTTAGCAGTCGAGAGACGATTGATGTCAGGAGACGAGGCACTCACGTTTGCTTGAGCCAGTTCATGGTAACAGAAGTGTGGAACACCTACGATGATACCTGTACTAATAATAATATCGCGTTATTTGCAGTTCACTGATGTTCAAAGTGAGCGGAGTGAGGTTAAGAGGTGAGGGGGAGACAATCGTAAGGTCTGAGGCAGCAGCTGGTCATGGCTGCCCAAACAGGTATTTTCACATTCGGGAAAACAATTATCCGTGAGTCTAGTTCCTTGATTTCTCCTAAGAGGAGGGTGAGCAGCTGCTAGATTGAATATGATTATTAGCCGACTATCATCATTAAAAAGTATGTAGACATATTAGAGATCGAGAGGTTTCAGCTGCAGTACTACTTAGTAATAACTCGGTGACAGAGACACGGTGTGCTGACACAGCTCTCCTCGCCGTGGCCACAAGGGCGCTTCTTAGCGCGCTCAACCGCGTTTGGCGCCTAAATACCCGCCAATTTAGCGCCTGCCCATTGGAAAATCTTCCAGACCACAACGGTTTGCACTGAGTGGAACAATAGGGTGCGCTACGTGTCCCTGATCGAGTACGGGACATTGCTTGTCGCGTGGAAGCAGCTGGGAGCAGCTGTCTGAATTATCTGGTACTCTTTTTAAGCCAATCTATTGAACAGAAATGGCATCCAAAAAGGCTATTCCGACGGATCAGATCGTCAAATTGATCGTGGGGGCTGGTCAGGCCAGTCCAAGTCCCCCCGTCGGTCCGGCACTGGGTAGTAAGGGTGTGAAGAGCATGGACTTCTGCAAGGTGAGCTACAATTCTCCATTTGTTTACTCTGTTGTCCTCGAAGCTCACTGACACTGTACTTTGCGGGGGTAACTGTAGGAGTTTAATGCACGCACCGCACACATCAACCCGGGGGTGCCCATTCCCGCTCGAGTCACCGTTCGTCCCGATCGCTCGTTTACCTTTGAACTCCGGACGCCGACAACATCATGGTTGCTTCTCCAGGCCGCACGGGTACCGGAGCGGAAAGGCCGTCTCCGTGGAGGTCAGAACCCCGGGCACGAGACCATTGGCACGGTGTCATTAAAGCACGTGTATGAGATTGCGAAGATTAAGCAGTCAGAACTACGATTGTCGGGACTGAGCCTACAGGGCCTGTGCAAAAGCGTCATTGCGCAGGCAAAGTCGATCGGCATCCAGGTCGTTCCCTGAAAGTTGAGGATGCCATATGCAGTTCGTGGTCCAGTGTCTCTTCAAATCTTGCTGGATATGTTCCTGATCTCCCTGTTTTGTTCACGGCCAGGCGTTCATTGGAGGAAGCGCATCTAGATTGTTCAATGCTGCACTGGGGGAAAATCTTAGTGTTGTATAATTGTATCCTTAGTACCTCTGTTGTTGTGTATGTATTGTAGAATTTTACGAATCTCCTTGACACACACTTGTTATTTGGCTTCTAATATGCACGACATGCTGGTTAACAAGTTGAAAAGAGAAAAGTAAGCATAATTATAAAGAAATACAACCGTTGCAGCCGTTGATTACTTCGATTGCCATGTCGCTCACACTTTTCAAAAATCCCATCCTCTTTCGCCTGGACGCCTTGGTAACTAGTTTAGCAGATTCCAATGGCAGCAAGCTTAGCTAAGCTGCCCGATTCTCGGCAACCATCCGCCACTCCCCACCGCCGCCATCCCGCCTTCGAAAGTCCAGATCGGCGCTGACTGTGACTCGTCGTCTCGCCAACTGCAACCATCCTATCAGCACCTATCGCGTCTTGCTGCGGCAGCTTTGGGTATCCGTGCTGCTCTCACCCCATTTTTTGTTTTCGGGAACTGCTGTTTGTTTCTGGGCATCTGCGACTCCCTTTCACATCAGGACACTTTGCGTGGCGGAGGGTGTTTTCTTTGGAGATAGAACTACATTATCGTTGTCGTCATTTCACCCTTAGCACACACTGCTACTATTTTAGTCTTGGGTTTTTTTTTCTTTCATTCTCTTTCGTTCCTGGAACTCCTGTCTTGCAACTGTCAATTGTAGCTCTCGTTGCGCCTTGATTCTCTGTATCTCCGCGTCTTCCGTTCGACTTGCAGAAAAATTCGACCTGGACGGTGATGTGTCCCCGAGAGGGAGACTGTTATAGCGCTCCACTTTTCAGTGCCCGGTGCGCTCTCTGACCATGTCTCAGTCGCGAACCTCTCGTCAGTCAGAGACGACTCCTCCGGGTAAGAAGATTTGCGCGTTTTCATATCGTCCATTATGCACGCATCCTCATGCTAACTTCAGGTTTGTACATGGTAGAGGCTAAATCAAATCCCAATTTGAAACCCCAGCAACATCCTCCCTCCGCAATGGTAGGGCCAGAAGGGTTCTCCAATAGCGGTCAGCAATCGGTCCGTTTTGCTTCACACAGTCTCGAAATCGGGCCGTCCGGCAGTCTACACACCGGTCCAACAGCCGGAGGAGCCCTCTCTGACTCTCCTCCGGCCGAGTTGGCTCCCTCCGTTCCCAAAGATGAGTGGCGCAACTTGACCATTGGCCTCCACAAGTCTCGTCTTCAAGAAAACCGACTACATAATTTTGCTTTTGATCCAGTGTCTTTGCCATCATCAAGGGTGAGCATTTTTGTTTCTTCTGATGGTTTGGTTTTGAGATTGGTTTGCGTTAAAGAATGCCCCTTAATATCCTCGCTAATGTTTTTCTCATATAGGTACCATCTCCAGATCCAAGCACGAGAAGTGGCCGTGATTCCACCAGGTCTCCTCCAGTTTCGCGACCACATTCTCCTCTTCTATCATTTGCTGATCCAGCGGCTCGGGGCCGGGATGGGACGGGACGATCGGATATAACACCGCAGACTTCTCTATCGAACGAAACTCCTGGGAAACAGTATGAAGCTGATTCGAGACCATCTACATCGTCCGGTCCCGTCTCAACCAAGCCACCGGGATCCGAGAAACCTCACATGACGGATGGCTCACGACACAGGGCCAAGTTCTATCTTGGTGGGTCAGAGGAAAGCCCTCCTCCAACCCCCAAACAAGGGCGTGAGCCTGGATGGGCTACTCCTCGATGGGCGTCAGGAGCGATGACACCTCTAGGCGATGAAAACGACCCCTATTCTCGGAATCGGCGGCCGCCACCGCAGACAAATCTCGCTCAATTAGATCAGAGGTTTATTTTCGGAAGTTTAGATTCGAAACGGCGCGCGCACAAATCACATTCGTCGACGTCTTTGGTAGCCAGCGCCATTCCGCGCAACTCTAGTATCAGTGATTTGAAGAGTGATAAACGGCTTTTTGGTGGAAAAAAGGATCGTCAAGACAGTGATTCGGAGAAGAAATCACATGGCTCAATGTCAGAACTAAAACGTTTCTTCCGAATGGGTTCGAAGCATAAGCGTGGCGAATCACCAGGTCCAAAGAAGCCTCCATCTGGATCTGGAACCAGGCAGGCTGCTTTCCAAGCCCCTCCGATGAGTGTTCCATTTGCGGATGATCATGGGTTGCAGTCCAAGTATGGAAAACTGGGTAAAGTCTTGGGATCAGGTGCGGGTGGTTCCGTGCGGTTGCTGAAGCGCAGTTCCGATGGTGTGACCTTTGCTGTGAAGCAATTCCGCGACCGCCACAGCTGGGAGTCAGAGAAGGATTATGCCAAGAAAGTGACTGCTGAGTTCTGTATTGGCTCAACGCTGCATCATGGAAATATCATTGAAACATTGGATATTATTTACGAAAACGGCCATTGGTACGAAGTCATGGAATACGCTCCGTTTGACTTGTTCGCCATCGTGATGACCGGAAGGATGACGCGCGAAGAAATCTCGTGTTGCTTCGCTCAAATTCTCAATGGAATAAGTTATCTCCACGGAATGGGTTTGGCTCACCGAGATCTGAAACTGGACAACGTGGTGGTAAATGAGCGCGGTATCATGAAGTTGATTGATTTTGGAAGCGCTGTTGTGTTCAGATACCCGTTCGAGAACAACGTTGTTCTGGCGTCAGGTAAGTCACAGAAGTGAGCAGTACCCTCTGAGGGTTTCTGGACTAACGACTTTTCTTATTCACGCAGGAATCGTCGGATCAGACCCTTATCTGGCACCGGAGGTCTACGATGAGAAAAAATATGACCCTCGAGCAACAGATATTTGGTCTCTGGCCATTATATTCTGCTGCATGACTCTCCGCCGGTTCCCGTGGAAGCAGCCTAGGCTGTCGGATAACTCGTTTAAGCTCTTTGCCTCTTCACCTTCTCCAGGAACCCCTGCAACAGACGCTGAGATACGTGATATTTCACGGCCCCGGCCACGGTCAGCTGTTGATCTCCTTTCTGTGTCAAAACAAGCACAGGATAATTCTGACCTGACTAGAGATTCTAACCACCAACGAGCATCTTCCCAGACTCGTCACCAGAATCGGCAACCAAGTGAATACTCAGATCGAAAGGTCTATCCGCAGTCAGAATTTGTTACTAAGGAGCCGAGGGATGACTGCCGTGATACTAAGTCAACTGAATTTTCTCAAGAAAGCCGGCAGCAGCAGCAGCAGCAGCAATCAACGCCTACGTCTTCAGCTCAAACTGGTCAGCGCCAGGAGCCTCTCAAGGGGCCTTGGCGACTTGTGAGGCTCTTACCCCGCGAGTCGCGGTATATCATCGCGCGTATGTTAAAGATCAACCCACGAGAACGAGCAACGCTCGAGGAAGTTTTGGGCGATTACTGGCTCCGTTCCATCGAAATTTGCCAACAGATGGAGTCCGGAGAAACATACAATGCCAGAAATCATACCCACGTTCTAGAACCGCCTTCAGGTGCCCCTCCGCCCAGTAAGAAGAAGGCATAGGTTTATCATCATTGAGAGTTTTAACTTCTACTTCCTGCATCTTCCTTTTGTTTTCACACCAGATTTATGGGAAGAGGATGGACTTGTACATACTAACCGCAGCGGTTGTTTTCTCTTTCACTATTGATACTATTTCCCGGCCAGTTGCTTTAAAATGCAAACATGGCTTGTATGCAATTGTTGTCTCTCTTACTGACTCTTGAACCACCTCGGATATCAGGCATTTTTTACTCGCTTCATTCTACCTTGACGCCCAGAAGCCTACTTCTCCACCGCCTTTTCGTGCTTCGCAGCCTCGAATATGGGCGTTTACATCTGGAATTTCTTCTCCTACTTATTCTTACCGCTGTCTCACGATGCTTGCAGGCGTGTCACGATTGAGCTTTTCCTTGTTATGTGAAGCAGGGGCGGTTTTCGAAATGGCCCACCTTTCGTTCAATTTTTTTCCTTTCCTTTTTCTATTTATTTATTCCTTCATTTATTTTTCTCGTCTTTTCCTCTTGAGCTAAATATCGCGTTGGTGGTTCATATCGGCATGGCGATTTGCTAAAAAAACGAAATGTGACATAGACTGGTGTCATGGTTTGGTGAGCGGCTCCTGCGATGTACAGAATACTTGTCGTTCCCTTGATTTCTTTTACTTTAGGGCTAGGCGTTGCGCATCATGTTTGTCAAGTACAGTGCGTTGCAAAAGGGTTGTCAAAACACGATTTTTTGGCGTACGCGAGCCACACATAAAATCGTAGATAGTAGGAGTCACCAAAACAGCGAAATCTGAAGCCCTTCAACCACGCATCTTATAGTGATATTTTATACCTGAATCAATAGATTAGAACTTGCTTATTTTCTTTTTAGGCAATTTATAATGGCTCAGTGTAGATGTGCCCAAAGCTGACAAATTGACCAATTGAGGTGGAAGGCAACAAGCTGATTTTACATCAAATCAAGCATTTAATGCTTCAAAAAAGAGTCAAGCAGACCAAGCAGAATCTTATAGAAAACTTATCTTGTTTCTCTGCTGTTGATGTGCTCTTTTTTGCTACAAGAACTCTTGAAGAAATCCAGTCTGAAGTCATCATGTCTGTCAAGTTCAAAGCTGTCATGTTTGTCAAAGAAATTGAACAAAATCAAGATGCCAAAGTCAGTCAAATTGATAGAGAGTTGACACAGACAGTAGAGATGGTAATTGAACGCACCCAGACTGAGAATTTGATGTCAGAAATGGGCACTTAAACACAGCAAGAAGTCTGATATTGAAAGTAGAGAATAGACAAAGTTGATGCCCAAACAGTCCAATTTTTATATAAACTTTATATCAGTAAAAAGATAATAATTCATGAAATCAATCTCTTCAATTTCAATGATTATTATGAGATAGTTGATGGCTGACAGCAGATGAAGAATATGATGATCAAATATATCAAGAACAATCAGTATATCAATACAATTCCACTTACTAGTAAAAATATGATTATGATCAGCAGTGGGAAATGTGTCAATCTCATCAATTTCATAATTGCAATCCCATTCTGGTCATGAATAAGAACCTCAAATTCAAACATTCAATTTGAAGATTCTGTTTCAATTGTTTTCTCAAACTTGACCAGATTGAGCAATTTAAAAGTAAATACTCAGGATTTTCTTTAACATGACCGTGGGAGCAATTTTCAGACTCATTCTCAAATAGTCTGCTTATATATGACCTAAAGTAGCCATGTCCCAATTTTAGTTGAGAAATAGTAGATCAGACTTGTTCTGAAACTCTTAACTGACTTGCTTTCCATTTTGGAGTTGTTTCAAACTGAGAATAATGTCTGCCACACTTATTTGCCTCCCAATTTCTATCCCAGTTCAAAAGACAATCCTCTTTTATTCTTTTCTTAATATACCTGAACTCTTTGCGCCGCATCACTATACATTAGTTATACTTCAAGGCTTTGTCATCTCAACGTTCACCCTGATGCATTTGACCATCGTTGGAACTCTACAACTGACTCATGAAGTTGAAAAGGGGCACCAGGGGTCGCAGAGAGTCCAAAATGGACATTAGAAAAAGTGTATATAATATATAATGAAAGATCAACAATGCTGATGATGATGGTGAGAAAGAAGCACATTTTGACACGCAGAATGTGAGGATTCTTAGCCTGCAGAATCAGGAGCTCATCAACGGAAGTACTACTAGGTAGCGAAGGCTGCGTGCTATCAATGCGAAGAATGTTGCTGCTTCATTGATCGGTGCAAATTCACTTCAGCGCTGATTGGAAGGATTTGATTAATATCAGAGTGTTTTAATTGGTGCGTGCTAATTTTGGTGGTCTGTACTTTTGTTAAATTACAAAATTTCCATACGAATTTTGGCGGGTTGTACTCTATACTGCCGTAGCAAACTCCCATCAACATGCTCAATGATCCGAGAACCGAGTTATTTAGAAAATCTTGCATTACATTATTCAGTTCCGTCGAATGTTTGGGGGACAATGGATTGGTACATGAAAATAGTTTCAAACGCCAAATGTCCTCCGCACACTACCTGGATACTGCTACCAAGGACGGCGCATTGGAGAGGAAGACAAGAAGATTAAACCCAGCGCGTACTATTGCAGGGCCTCAACAGCATCCTCACCAAAAGGAGACACGGACCTAGATGTTGTCGTTGTAGATCTCGACACTGATAAACTACTCCCATTGGAGTTGTTCTGGCCGACTCCTTCATTGTGGGGAGAGAGAGATCGTGGCGCTGATTTCTGAGTTCCTGTCTCGCCCCCGGATGTCGAGTTTTGGTCTCCGTCTTTGTGAGTATCGCTGCCGTTCTGGGTATTCTCCTTGGGAATAGGAATCTCTCGCTTGCCGTTTGCTTTATAGTAGAGGACCATGTCACCACCTGAGCGCCAGATGTGCGTACGTATCGTGGCCAATGTCATGTCAGGAGGTATCAACTGTTTTCGTACGAATTAGTAATCGAGTCAGCAAAATCGCAGAAATGAGGTGTTATAAGGACTTACGGTATTCTGGCAGTATAGTTCTAGATATTCTTCCGGTTTGAATGGGTTGGCATCCGGGTTTTCAGGATCCGGCGGGTCAATACGTTCAGCAACGTATGCGAGAACTTTCTTTGCACGAAGCATCCTATTTGCATTTAAGCGAGAAGAATTATATGTACTTCAAAACCAAACGCTGAAATCAGTATCGGCAAAACGAAAAAAGCAAAAAGCGACGGTACTGGCATGGTGAACCTGGGGATCAATGAAAATACTTACGGGTCATAATCCTGCTTCACAACGGAAGGTAGAAGGTCTTGATACGGTTTCAAAATAAAAGTGGTTTTTGACACTTCTTTGTTGGGTATCGTATTCTATGAAAAATAGCATAGAATTAGTCACTGATAGTTGTAGTCCAGGAGAAAGGAAACGGAGGATAATGAACCTTCAAAAGGAATTCTCCTAACCAGGCAGGTGCGGCTTTTTCTAGTTGATCCGCATCCCTACCTACGGTGGCAACAGTGCCACGATAGAGGTCGGCGGGGACGCCGAGATCTTGGTGATCTTCCTGTATTATTATATCGACATGGGGTGGAATGTCTAAAATGGGCGTCTCGTCCGTCGAGCTTGGGCAGATAGATGTTTGCAAGGGTTGTTCCGGATGCTCATCCAGGAACTTTTTGTAGTCATCTCGAATTTTGTCTATGACGCCACAAAAGTGGTTGTCGTAGACCTTTTCTCCTACCGAGGAGGTCTTCTGTGGGTCTTCAACTTTCTCTTCTATAATCGGTTTCGTCTCTGTAGAGGTTCTTCCCAATTTCTTCGGAAAAGACATCTGAAACTTCTTTTTGCTAAAGAGAGAGCCGGAACGTTTCTTGTCTTCCTTTTCCGGTTCCTGTGGGGAGAGTGGTGAGGGTGTCGGCGGAACATGCTCCTCAGTTGCTGAGGTCGGGGACTTGGGATTTATATTTGAGGTTTCCACTGATGGACGCGTTGTCATCACAGAGAAGTAATCACGCTGTCCATTCTGGCCTTTGGTGCTGGCGCCGTCGGTTGTCGGAGTTAATGGGGTGGGTGCGGCCGATGTCGAGGATGGGACACCAGGAGTGGCAATTCCTATAGACAATCCAGGGGTGGTGATGGGGACATTCAAGGGCACAATGTTACGTGAACTGATTGGGGAACGGACACCTTCGTTGTCATCGCTTGGACTCGACGCGACGATAGTTGGTATGTCTATGGCAGTTGGTGCATCAGCTCGTACCATCCTGTTCTTCTCCTTTGCTTGCGCTTGCAAAACTGCTCGATACTCTGCATCCCGCTTTATTTCTTCGTCTATCAAACCAGTGAAGAGATAACGAAGCACCCATTTTCCAAGATTAACTGCTCATCAATAAAATAATCAGTTAAGAACTTTTTGATACAGTTGGCGTGCAATAGGACAAACGTACTTCTTTGATCTTCTCTGAATTGACTCAAGTCAGGAAGATCTGTGTCATCTGCATAAATCTCCGCATCAAAACAACGGTTCTCTTCTAGCACCACGCATAGCTTTCCAGATCTCGTGTTTAACGAACACCAGTTGGCAATAGTCTCCAATGTATTTAACTCGGAAGCAACCTCGTCCAAGTGCCGTTTGCCAAAAGACTTTATCGGAACGCACTATGAAATGTGTCAATATACAAGGTCTTATTTTCAGGGGCAAAAGCCTGAGGCTCACTTTTAAAAGATCCCATAGTACGATTTCTCCCGCTGTGTCTTGAGTAAGCGCCCGCCTCCTGTCGTTTAGCATTGTATGCTTGATCAGACCATTTTGGCCTTCAATGGTTTCCTCAGGCAGGGATTGGATTGGAGTGACAACCTCCAGCTCCTCATTAAGAAGTAACTCAGGCGCCGGTGGACCACTGGCCATAGACTGTCGAGCAAGAGTCTCTGAATTTCGGTGAGAAAAACCTTGAAAAGCAGAGGTGTTGGAGGGGACGAGAAGAGCTGTGTGGGGGATCTTTGGGGAAGTCGAAGCATTCTTGGCCGAAGCAGCGCATTCTGGAGATGAAAACTTTGCGCTTTGTCGCGAGGCAACGCTGGATGTATGTCGATGATACGATGGGAACGAGCTTGGAAGATCAACTTCCAAGGTAGTGTCGACGTCACTCCACCGGTTGATGCTAGATTTCGGCGTTGCAGTCCAGATGTAGTTGCCCGCTGCGACAACCTTGACTACTCCACCATTCTCCTGTAAAGCTGCAACACAGATGCCCTGGTCAAAGTCAGAAGCCTTCCTAGCATCAGTTTTTGCAACCAATCCCGAACGGTCACTCGAATAGAAAACCGAGAGCTGCGGGTGGTCGGAGTACAGTGACCAAACGCTGTCATTGTGCATCGTGAGGGTGTGCATACACCTTCCAGCTGTCATTGACCAGATTTTAATTGTCTGATCCGATGACGCCGTCATGATCGTGTCGGCGTCCTGATTAATCAGAATACTCCGAATATTATCAGTGTGACCCACAAATTTGGTCACCAGCTTTCCTGTCTTTGAATCCCATACGCGGACGACGCTATCTGGGCCTCCACTGGCTAGGATCGAGTCCCTTGCACTCAGGGCATACACAGAGCCCTTGGCGGTTCTCGCGTCGGCGGAGACATCGATATTCAACTTCTCTCCCCGGCCATTCAAGTCCCAGAGATATATTTTATGGTCGAGACCACCGGAGGCGATCCAATCGGCATGGGAACGGGGTGATGCAAGACATTTAACGTAGTCGACATGCTTGCCAAGTGTAGATGTCGAGCTCTCATCTTCGGAGTCTTGCCGCCAGAGCTTTACGGTGGAGTCTGACGAAGCCGACACTACGGCTGAATTGCTCTGAGTGAGCAATATGTCGTTGATCCAGTGGGTGTGTGCCTGGACTTGTCGACGAAAGATGGCTCGCTGGCTTGATCTGTTGGAGGAACTCGTGGTGAGGGAAGACGGAAGACCTGAGTGGACGCTTTTGGAGTTGAGATCCAAGTTCAAATCCCAAGTACAAATCACACCATCCCGGCCCCCTGAGTATCTGGAAATGGCACATGTGTGTGGTTAGCACCCCGGTCACAAGCCGACACACCGCGGTTTGGAAGGGTGTTGTGCGTCCCAGGCAGGATCAAACTAGGATAGAACTCACAGAATAGAGTTTTCCGAATCCACCGCGAGGCCGTTGACACCTAGACAATGGCCCCCGAGGGCGTTTGGCAATGGCAGCACTGGGACCGACGAGTGAGGTAGTTAGCGCGCGGCAACTTGTCTGAGCGAGTATGTGCATATGGATTCTGGGGATTGAATTGGAGGACTAGAGACTAAATTCTTTCCATACTCACCATAGCTGACTCGTTGAGAGGGGCTTCTAGCCATCCAGAAGCGGGAGAGATTGTCCACGGAGGAAGGGCGGCGAGAATGGGGTTACTGTGTACGAAGGACTTTAGCTGATGGAGAGTGCTGAAATGCAGAGCTTCTCAACAACCAAAGAACACGAACACAGGTAGGAAACGGCGCTTTCGGTAAGATGCGCGGCGCCATGGGATGTCGGTCCTCGACACGCGACTTCTCGGATAAAGTGACGAGAAGAGAGTCCAAGGCGGTTCGTTCCCTTTGGATGGTCGTTTGCATGGAGCTGTTCCTTCCCGGATGCGGAGGGCAACGCGAATGAAACCCCTTACATAATAAATTAAAGACTCTTGGCATGAAACCCATGTCGTGAGCACTGACCGCACAGCCTGCTATGACTAGTAGTCTTAGTAGTAGAAGGATTGTGGTGGGAAGAATTCAGTTGTCATACGAATTCACGGTTTTTTTTTTGTACAATGGGAGGTGCTATTGATTCACATTGTGGAATATCAATTCGCTCCTCGATTTTCGGCCTCTCATTTAAACCCCCGTGCCCATCCTTCTGACCATAGAGGCATCAACCCGTCAACTGCCAATACCCCACAGTCAATATTTTGACTCTCGTCAACGCCAAGCTCCCCACACAAGACGTGAGGGTCGGCTGTCGATTGGCAACACCCGAAGCTTGAAGAACGACAGGGAGTGATTCTTTGTACGGAGTATTGCGTACAGTCGCAAGTCTCCACTTTCACCGTGTCATTTTGAAGCCCATCGTTCGTGCCAAGCGCAATCCCCTGGGAAAGGAAGAACGAGTTTGGGAGGAGTGCAGGCCGATCAAACCTTCTGATCCAAGATGCTGTTGCTGATCTCAAGAGGGAGCGGTATACAATACATCATGACTTTTCTCTCTTGATGTTGGCCCTCAGGTTTAATAATACACTCAGCACATCCTCTTATACAGGAAAGAAGCTCTTTTAATTCTTATACGTCTTCAAGCTCTCATCTTATAAAACGCTGCAAAGATCATCACTCACCCCCCTGCAGCTCACCAGTTGCACGAGAAAGATCGCACTTCCAAGTGTCTCAATGACGTATTAACCGCTGTGTTTCCTTCATGTTCCACTGTTCAATCCACCTCTGACTCTGTGTCAATCTCGATACCCAAATCTCTTCTCTGGGATTGTCTTCATCTCATATGCGTCCGGCGCATTTTTTGACCCTGCAATAATGTCAGCAATCAGCGCTGGCGGTCGCAACGGCAAGAATAGGACATCAGGCGGCAACGAATGTGGTATACAGGTCTTGGCTAGTACTTACAGAGAGTCACCTTCCACATAGAGTCTGCACCTCTTCGAACAGCATTGTGAATTAGTGTCGCAACGCATGCCCCTGGGACGGCAGGCCGCGTTGAGCCCAGTGTCAAGGTTCAGCTCTTCAGAATTGGTGGTGATCGTGTCCGCCGCTGCGGGGACGGCTGCCACAAACGGGAGGAGGGCGAGGACGCCGACGGCAATGGATACAAGCTTCATTTTAAGTCTTAGAAGTATCAGGGATGCTTGAGGAAGTTGGACGAGTAACTTGCTTGGTGATTGATCTGAAGTGAGGTTTCGGGTCTCCTTATATCCTCTCAGGGTGAACCCACGGGATTTCCCTATTTGCGGCTGCGCCGCAACCCCAACATCAAAGACTCTTGCTTCTACCCCTTCAACTGCAGCGTTCGCGCATTCGCATATCCCGGGAACCGAACATATTTGCCGGGGATATTCCTCTGCTTAGAAGTATCCAGTGGCCAGTTAATGCGGCAGGAGGGATAAACCTCTTGCCCGTCACGCCTTACATCCCTTAGGGATGATTCAGACCACTACGCAGATTTTGCTGATACCGAAACTAACATCAAGAGGTTAGTACTTCTATTGATCTACAGTGCAGTCTCAACGTCGTTTCTGGACTCCCTGAAAGAGTACTAGGTAGATTCAGCCCACAATCCCTCCCCTCTCGCGACGGTAGGCCGCATTTCCACGTCTGAGAACCTCCACCTGGATAATCCTACTATCAACTTATCATCTGCAGCCTGGTACAGCCTGTGCCCATGCACAACACTTAAACGGAAAATGGATACAACCAACCTAGTTCTCATCTTTCTGCATCTGATTGAATTGTAGTAGTGCTGGTTGGTCCCCCCCTTCTTGTCAAGTAAGAACTACAATATATGTATGTATCACAGAAACTAACAAACTAAGGGGGTCAGTTGGATCTGTGTGATATTGCTACCACCAACAATGGTTCTTCTAAGCCAATTTGACGTTGTCCAGGCTGTCGAAACTTGGTTAGGTGGATTACCAAGAGAAGTTTAGGCCCCTGGATTGGCAGTCAGTCATGGGGTACGAGTGACAATATATATCCATGCTTAACTGTACTTGTACACAGTTGCACTACCTGCACTGCGGTAATCTAGTATCGTCCATACGACTAGACACAGACAAACATGCACTCGCGTGTGAGATACCAACATTGTTCTCTTTCTTTCAGCCTCACTTGATAATTTGAACACAACACCAGTATACGGTCTGCTTTTTTTTAGTCACTTGCAACCATGGATATTCCTCTCCCGCAGATCAAGCCCTTCTACGACCCCATTTCCCCTCCATCCAGCGAATCCTTGGTGATCCAGCAGACAGTCAACGCGCTCAATCTCCAACAACACATGGAAGGGGATTACTTCGTGGAGACTGACAAGAGCACGCTCCGCATTCCAAATCCCTTCCCTCGCGACCAGGCATTTGGAGTACCATCTGAAGGCCCCACCAATTCTACCCGTGCAGCCAGCACAACTATATTCTATTTGCTCACGCCTGGAGCGCCCTTGGGGGCTTTCCACCGCAAAAAAGCCCGCACAGTTCATACTCTGCACCGTGGAAGGGGCCGCTATGTGATCGTACATGCCGATGAGGTGGAGAAAGGCACTGAGCAGAAAGCCAGGGTGGAATCCTTTGAAGTCGGGCAGAATCTAGCTGCATCGGAGAAGCTACAATGGATCGTCGACGGTGGAAAGTACAAGAGCAGTTATTTACTGCCAGATGAAGATGGTGATAGTGACGGCGAGACGGAAGGACTACTGATTTCTGAGGTACGTACATAGAATATGTCCAGCTGCAACCTACCGTCCCTTGTCTGGCCATATTTTGTAATTCGTCCTGCAGGTTTAGCGACACTGCTCACCGAAACATATCCAGACTGTCGTGCCCGGATTTGAATATTGTGATCACGATTTCCTTGAGAAGAAGACCTTGGACAGGTTGGTCACACCAGAGCAGGTAAAAGAACTGTCCTGGATGCTCAGTAAGACTCGCTGAAGGTATCCATGGATCTATAGCGTCTAAAGTACAGTCTAAAGTCTATCATAATAACCACACACGAATCGAAAAGCATGGGAGGACTTCGGCACACATATCCAGATTTTACATGCCTACACGTCACCTTTTTTCTCGATCTTACCTCCCTCTAGCAAGTTCCAGGCCCGTTGATAGCTCCCGAGGAAAATAGCACCACCAATGCCGATCCAGGCGACACGAGGCCCGATGCCTCTCCAAAACGCACCAAAGCCTTCTTCTCGCCAGATTCCCTGCACAATATTTCTCACTCGCACTTTTCTATCACCCTCACTTCCCCCATCTCTCCGCGCAAGCATGACCCGTGTCTTGACCACATCAAGAGGTGTTGTCAACCCCGCAGAGATAGCGCCAGCAATACTGCCAAAGACCGCACTTGCGGTAGCAGAAATACCATGAGATGCAAGCGCAACGTCAGACTGTTGTCGCGTCCATGACGAGTACCTACTCTTCATCGCCTCCCACATTGTGAATTGCAGGATAGTAAAAGGTATTTCTCGTGCAATTGTGATGCCTGCTCCACGGTACAATTCGCGCAGCACCAAACCCCAGCTCCCATTTCCACCACCGGGGATAGTTCCGTGGCGTAAGGAGAGAATGTCCTTGAGTGCCAGAAGCGAGGAACCCCCAAACAAACCAGCTTGTGCACGTTGTTTGATGACCTCAGTTGGAACACGAACTGCGCAGGCGGCTATCTCACCAAGGGACGATGCGAGGGAGTGTGTAAAAATAGTATGTTGCCAGGATGCAGTTACTTCTGTCGCGGAAGAGGGCGGGAGGAGGTATCGTTTGACGCCATCGTAGACGATGAAGAAACTTGCTGCTGACGGGGCAGAGCCAAGAATCACTGACGGTAGGCCGGCGTAGATACCGCGAATGGTCTGGCGAAGGAGAAGGGCTGATGGTCTGGCAGAAGTTGTAGAGTGAGCATTTGCGCGTTGCCTGGCTTGTTGCAGCCGAGTCTTAATGGTGTCGAGGGGGTAGAGCGAGATGTCAACAGTGAGTCCAGCAGCAGCTCCAGCCTAAGAAGGTAGTCACATCAGTGGAGTACAAAAGAACACGACAGACGTCTTATCGGCCGCCGATCTAAGGTTGCGCAGATGGGTTATACCAAGAGAGATCGCGTCCAGAGCGAGGACACCAAAGCGTCCTCCGTCATTGGCTCGAGGGCAGCCATTAAGGCCTTGAAATTGGGAATTATCAAGCCTTACACCGGGAGATCATACTTTGCACAAAGCTCAGTACCTGAGAACGATTACCAAGCTTCCGAGGCCGTTGTTTCTGTGCGTACGTGGGTACTCACGATGCGTAAGATAGGAAATCGTTTTAAAGCCATCAGTATGCCGAACGTCACTTGGTCTTGGCCATTCAAAAAACTTATAGGCTACTACGGAGTACTGTCACGCAGTGAGATCGGAATTTGCGTGCAAAGTGAACATCCTCCCAATGTCCCTCAGAAACTCAGACTTAACAGCAGCCACTAATTGGCCTACTAAATTTCTACTTTCAACTACCTTCTCATGATATGTAGTAGTACTAGTATATTACGTCTCCATCAGCTTGAAATTCTGTTCGATGCTGGGCATTCGTGATACGGAGTATAGTTTATCCATCTGAGTGCCGAGGTTGACTCCTCAGCGAACTCTTAACAACACTTTTCAAACCGGATGGAATCGATGTGACACTCAGACTTCTTCCTATAACTTTTTTGCTACTTCTAACAAAGATGTTCAGTTGTCGTACTATGCACTATGTAGTTAGTAGTACTACTACATATCACTATCCCCTCATTGCTCTTCCGCCGAAACCAGTCACGTGATTTATTCGCTGGCTAAAGTGATATCACTCTGTGATTGGCTCGATATCGGCTCGGGATATATATATGAAGCTAACAACTTCAGTCCTAAATGGGAGCGGGTTTGCATTGCAAATGGCATTGAAGGGCGTTTTGGCGTCTTCTGTGCTACCAGTGACTGCAACAGAGGTTAAGGATGTTTTTACCAAGTCCTTCACAAAATGGGCTCCAGGACGCCCGAGGCGCATAGGTTTGTTGCATTTCGGGTCTCATCACATTCCTAGCTCTGAGCGAGAAAGATGCTAATCAGTGGCGATTCAATCACACAGCGCTCGCTATCAGTGGAGGCAGCGACTCTATGGCCTTGGCATACCTCTGCAGGCAGCTCATATCGGAGAAATTGATCCCGGATTTGAGAGTGAAAGCCTTTATAGTTGACCATCGGGCCCGTAAGGAGAGCACAGACGAGGCCCATAAGGTCGCTGGTTGGATAAAAGACCTCGGTATGGCCAATTTCATAAGGCTGTAATACTATGACTTCCATACCTTTTGACAACGGTGCTAATCTCAGAACCCCGTCAGGCTTCGAATCCGATATTCTTACTTTGAAATGGCCGTCTGGCACAGATCCGTCCTCCCTGACACGGTTTGAAACTCTCGCTCGACAACTCCGTTATCAGGCGCTGGGGCGGGCATGTGTATCCAACAACTTGCGAGCTTTGTTCTTAGGCCATCATCTCGATGACAACCTGGAAACGGCACTTCTCCGGATTGCCATGGGCCATGGTCGTCCGGGCCTCACTGGTTTTGACGTGCTCGCGCCAATCCCCGAATGCGACGGTATTTATGGAGTGTCAAGAAGCGGTAGTACGATGACTTTCCAAAATTTACACAGAGACACACCCGCAGGAGTGGGCAGTTTCTCGGCCAATCCTAACTCTGTGTCCAATCTACCACTTCTACCAGACCAGCAGTTGCACATCTCCACCGGAGGTGTTTCCCTATATCGCCCTTTTCGCTCCATCCCCAAATCTCGATTGCTAGCTACATGTACAAAAGCCGGAATTCCTTTTGTCACCGATCTGACTAATTTCGACCCTACTCTCACTGCGAGGAATGTCGCACGCTGTCTCCTTAGCTCCAGGGATCTTCCACAAGCATTGCAACCTGAGTCATTGTCTTTGCTTGTTCAAAAGAGTAGAGAAGCGGAGCTTGAAGAGAAAAAATCCTCAGATATGATTCTGGAGCACTGCAAAATAGTGTGCTTCGACTTAAGATCTGGCTCGTTGGTCGTCCAATTCCCTTCTCCACAAGAACTACGCTCGATTGTATCTCCTACTAAAGGGCCAGTTGGGGAGGACGTGAATATACAGGCAGTCGTACTTCAACGTCTAAACGATCTCGTTTGCCCGATCTCGGATAAGAGAGCAAGTTTCGAGAGTCGCTTCGCTGCTGCGCCGGTGGTGTTTGTAGAACATGGATCAACGCCTGGGCACTCTAAGCATAGTCTGCCACCAGAGGGCTTCACTCTTGGTAACGTGATGTGGACGCCAGTGAGACCCACAGAAAAGAAAACAGAGCCTGCATTTCCTGGGGATTTCACCCAAAGAAGCCAGGCTACCCTGGCGATGAACCCGCAAGATCCGCAACCAAACCTTTGGTTGTTATCCCGCCGCATTCCACCAAGAACGACAAACCCCCCAGTTACCAAATTCCAGTTGAATATGCCTGGCTTCTCGGGGAATGAACGGGTAATTACCAAATGGACCGACTGGCAACTCTGGGATGGCAGATACTGGGTTCGTGTTCGGGCTGTCCGAGCTCTAAATGGTCAAGATACCAACAACGCATCCTCTGTCCACAAGACCGAATATTTTCCAGCTACTACTGTTCCAATAACCATGCGTCTGTTAGGAGACAGCGATCTGAGACTAATTGAGAAGGACCTCAAAGGGACAAAGTCAAAGATACGCATGCACAGGTCCAAAAAGTTTGCCCCCGGAGTTGCCACTCGACATTGGATGCAGCCCATTAGCCTCTTCCAGTTCAAAGAGGCGCTTCACAGAATTTCGAAGGGGAAGATGAGGTTTACATTACCGGTCTTGACAGCACCCAAGTACAAAGCGGCGTCGTCCGCTGAATCCAGTGAAACTCAGGCTGGGAAAGAGGAAATTTACGCCTTCCCCTCAATCAACGCTGTATTACCGAAGACCCTTTGCGTACAGCACCCCTCGAACGCCCCGTCTGCGTCAGGACCTTCTGGGGAAGATGAAAACGATGCCATAACCGAACTCTCTGGACCGATTTCACATTGGAACCTCAAGTGGAATATCATGTATCGAGAAATCGACCCCGAAGTTATTCGCCTGACCGGGTATAAGAGGCCAGAGCCCTTGCCGGTGCAACAGCAACGAAAAGCCAAACCTAGAAGTCAACGCACAAAGTACCGCTACCAGAGGCGCCAAGAGTAGTGCGCTGAAATCTTGTTCTGCATTTCAAGTAATTGTCTGAACTCTCTCTTCTTCACGGTGTGAGATACTAGGAGCATGTTCCAAGAGGGCAAGCAGGATATCATCAGTTTAACAGATGATAAAAAGGTAACCTCTGCAGTATTTTTTTTTTTGAAAGATTTTTCTATGGGAAGGCCTGACACTGAGAGGTTGATGGCTTCAAAGACAGTCACAGAATGGGATACTAATCCATAGACAGAGACTGTGTGAATCAGTTCTCTTCAGAATAGCAGCCGGACTGTCTGGAGCCTGGAGCTTTAGGAACAAGGCACTGTGGTCAACGTGAGGAAAAAAATGGTTGGCTAAGATGCAGGGATAGATGGTGCTTATAGAAAAAAAGGAAGACAAGGTAAATTTGGAAATCTTGCCGATACAAGGCAGGATGATTCACTCCTTTCGGTTTTCCTGCCATGTGCTTGTAATATTATTCAAATGGCATCCTTTGTCAGGAAGAAGTTTGTTTTCTCCCATCCCATAGACAACACACATAGTATATTACGGTAAATAAACTAAGATAGTAGTTTTGTCTCAGGATGTTTCTTGGGGTGGGCAGCTGATATCATGCACAACTGCATAGCTGCAATGTTTTTGATAGGAAAGAGCTTGGCCGCCAATCCGTTTGAAGGTGAAAACCAGCGGGAGGCCTCAGCAGTCAGAGCACCCGAGAACGCTCTGTAGACAATAAGTGACAGCAAAGCATCGAATTTTGAGACAGTTCATTCGCAAAAGCCCATATGATAGTGAGTATAATGAGTGTGCGAGGAGGGATACCAGGTCTCAGTTACGAGCAACAATGTCGTATGCAGAAGCCTAATCATGCCATGTAAATCAAGTTTCGTAATACAAAACCGAAACCTCGTCCCAAGTAAGGCGATGCCCCCGCTACCATGCCATAGCCCAATAGTCCGTAAACCATAATACATAACAGAAGTAACCGCTGAAAAGATGATCACCGCCCATTAGTACTCGTGAAATCGCCGTTTTCAACTCCACTAATCTGCTGCGCTCTCAGCCCGCAGATCTCCCTCCTCAGTCGCAGATTCTCTTTCTTAACTCGTGCCACCTCCTCCAGAGCCTCTCTCAATTGCTCTCTGAGCACTTCTTCGCCAGCACCATTTCTAATTTCTCTCGTAACCCGGCTCAGCTCGCTATTGAATCGCTCATACAAGGCTTCATTCTCTGCACTCGCCTCGCGGTACAGTTCGTCAAGTCTTCTTGCTCGACGTTCACTTACCATGAGCGAATCCTCAATATCTTTTTCAAGGGTAGCCGTGCGCGAGGTAAGTGTTGACGTCAAAGTGGCCACCTTCGTTTCGAGGTTGCGAATTCGATTCAGAAGTGTGCTCGTGGACGAAGATGACGATGAAGCGCTTTGAGACCCCATGATTTTCACATTCGCCCCCGAGGATAACGGACAAGCCTTGGGTGGCGAAACTCTAGAGTTGGATAGTTCATGCCCGATTGATGCGAGTTCAGCATGTAAAGTCGACTCCGCCGACGCCAGTGCCTTTTTCTCGTTCTGTACGCGCTCACGTAACTAGTTGGCGTTTAGCTTCATGCAGAAGAAGCGCCCACAGCATGAGAAGATAACTTAGCAGATACATACCTTCTGAGGATTTTGCATCCTCAACTTTATAGACTTTGCAGGCGATGTGGAAGTGGCAGGAGTCACAGAGTTTGTCCGTGAAACAAGTGGCTCTGAGCTATTCGGCAAAACCACCGTTTCCATTAGCCCTGGGCTCTTGGGTGGAATCTGGGACACGCTATTGCCTCGTTTTCTCGAAGAGTAAGGAAGACTTGACGGTGCATTCAACCTCCTATTCACAGCGCGCGGCGAAGTCAAGGGAGCCTTTTCCTTTTGAATCGACCCTGTATTGCATAATGTTGGTGATTGCAGCGCCGGTGGTGGTGTATTGGACGGAGATGGATGATTGAAATCAATCGCGGGTGCCAGCTTTCTTGGAGTTGATGAGCGTTCAGATGCTGTACCTGGTCTGCTATTGTTGCGGCTTTCACTGGAGCTGGTAGCAGGAGTAAGAGGTCTTCGGAGTTCTCTGGTTGAGAACAACGGAGTTACGTCAACAGATGATAGTGGAGGTAAATCTGATAATGAACTTCTCCGTTTCTTCTTTGGAGACGTATTCCTCCTCTCAACCCCTGACGTGTGGGACGATGCATTACTATGCGAGCTGTCCGGCCTCGCAAACTCTTCGACCGATGAAAACAACGATTGTATGAGTGACCGATCCCGTGATGTAGGACGCATAGTATGTGACAGGCGGGTGTCGACATCCGTCGACTTAGACCTCAGGAGCGATGAGTCCTTAGACAATGTCAAAGTACTGTTGTGTGAATCTGATTCGGCTGAGGAACCCTTTGACTTGCTCAGAGATCGAATGATAGAGCTAACTTTTCCTTCGCTCTCAGTTTTACTTCGCTCCCGGCTCAGCCCAAAGCCAAACCGTCTGCGAAATGACGATGTGTTAGAGTTCACAGAGCCTGTGGTGGTCTGTGATCTAGGTCGGGTAGGCGTGGCCTCTAGGTCGTGTACGATTGTACCTTCTAATGGAGTATATGCCGGTGAGTTGTCATCAAATAACCGTTCGTAGTCCTCCACCAAGCGATCAATGAGCGAGATATGCTGCCGGGGATCACCTTCCTGGCTGAGTATCTCTGAAAAGACAGCTGTTAAGGCACCACGATCACCATCATTCCCAGATGCGTCCAGCAGTTCAGCTAGTAGTTTCACCAGTGAAGTAAGTGCACGGCGAGTCTGTGGGCTCATCTCGGCAAGAAATCGTCTGAAAAAATCCTCAAAGTCACCTGGAAACATGGAATCGAACTTGGTCTGTATTACCTGTAGTGAATGAGCAGGAATCAAAGGACCAACGGTCTCGTTCCACGCCTTCTTCATGAAGGTCTCAAACGATACAATCAAGACATCAACTGGAACCTCCGCAGCAGCTTGTATCTTCCCAGGGTCTTCTAAGAGCACATTGTAGAGTTCATTTATTGCGGCAGGATCCGCACGGTCTCTTGAACGAAGGACTCGACCCACAATATTTCCCCGTCTTGATTGTATGGCTAGAACATAGGTCATGAAAGTCTCTTCAACCTGCTTCAACTGGCTAATGGTATCATCGGTGATGTTGATTCCAGGGGCTGCAGGACTGAGAGTCTGCTCAGGAGAGTGAGATGGAAAAGCGTAATTTTGCCGCGAGTTAACTGCTGAAGGTGGGATACTTGGAACATCGGTCAATACAGGCGCTGCAGGAAGTGGCTTCACGGTCTGGTGCGATTCCTTGGATTGCCCGCCACCCCAAATACTGGAAAGAAGCTTGGTCGGAGATGGAGGTCTGAAGCCACGTGAAGCCTTAATCGGGCCCAGGACCTGTTCAGAAATCACACGAAGAATGTTCAAATTGGAAAGCAGGATAGAGTCAGTGAGTACGGGGTTTCGGGGTTGGTATAACGGCCGTAGAATGTTGCTGACTATTTTTTTTTTTTTCATCAAAGTTATTAGCCAATCCTCCTGCCGAAACAAGATACCCTATAAAAGGGTCGAGGACTTACGTCTCTTTGATAGCACCGAGAGAAAATCTGAAGGAGCAAAGGTATCTGTTGAATTTATCCCCACAACTGACTCAAGGTCCAACCTGTACCTCTCATGGTCAACAGATGATATCGAAATCAGAACCTCTGCACCCGAGGTGCTTGACTCTTTTGACAAGTTTGATCTGGTCGCATCGAATACGACTTTCACAATTGACGAACTCGTTGGAATCCCCATACTTTCGACCTCAGACTCGAAAACAGAGACCAGCGCCTTGGTGTCACCTAGGTTTGCTCCGGGATTATGAAGAGACCATTTCCCACGCTCTCGGTAATGCTCAGGAAATCTTCCTTCAATCCTTGCCTTTGTAATCTCCTCAATCAATCTTCCAGCCTTCCCTTCGTACGTGGTTGCCAGCTCAAGTGCATGTATTGGTGGTTTCGATTGAGAGTGCTCGTTCCGCAAGAAATTTTCCGCCGGCAGGAAATAAAGCACACGGCCGCATTTGGACTGAGTAGCACGGACGTTGGAGATCGGGATAGCATGAGCGAGTTTTAGATCGGGATTGATAGTAACATTGCCAGTGTCGACAGGTTGGGGCTTGTCCAGATCAGCATATAGACCGCGAGCAGTTGTTTTTCCATCCGGAGATTTGGACAGAAAAATTAGATAGTCAGTATAAACCAACATTATGCCTGGTTCCGTCCGCGACACTGCACTGCCAATCCGGTGAGGGGCAGGAAGCGTGTAAAAGTCTGCAGCTGTTATCAGACGGCCAAGTGGAACGGTGGATGATGGCCACTCTGCCACTAGTCTCTGTAACCGCTGCAGATTCTGGGACCGATTGTTATGGGGGGATATTGAGTCGAGCGAACAAATCTCGGTGATAGTGTCTCGTGCCTTGAGCAGTCGCCGCACAGCAGGGTGAACCAGTGGGAGTGCACTGGTCATCGCATCAATTAATAGGCTATATCGTGGTAGGCGTTGGACAGGCTCCATCAACAACGAGCGCATCCTCTGTTCCCCAGTCTCCTGAACCCGTTTCGAAAACGA
Source organism: Malbranchea cinnamomea (assembly GCA_900128795.2). Lineage (NCBI taxonomy): Eukaryota > Fungi > Ascomycota > Eurotiomycetes > Onygenales > Malbrancheaceae > Malbranchea > Malbranchea cinnamomea. Next base: position 152,202 of record FQSS02000807.1, on the reverse strand, counting down.
CGAATTCTGGTCCCCAAGGAAATTGTTCAGGATCTTAGAAAAGGACGTGTGCGCGTGCATGTAGGCTGCATAAGGTTGAGAAAATCGCGGGAACCATTCTAAAAGACACTGAGAAAAGGGTATAATTCCCATTGAATCCTGCCTCTTTCCGGTTATAGGATCTCTGGGGAACGCCGATGAATCCAGTGGGGTGTCCTTGGTGATGTCCGCTAATGCAACTTGCTCCGTCTCGTCTAGGATCTGGCGTATTGCGTTTAAGAATCCCATATTGACATCAAGAATCTCATTCAAACAGGGAGGGAACAGTCGGGCAAGTTCTGTTTCACTTGGGCTCGTGCTGTTGGAAGGCCTGTCGATGGCCTTTTGGCGGAATTGCTGCGCAATGTTGTGGACTAAATCGTACATCTTCCCTACATACCTTTCCTCCGTGTCCACCACCTCGCACATAGCTAGCCTGAGAGACTCCTTCTGGGCCGCTGAAAAAATCTTCGACTTGCTCAGATTAGTCGGTTGCGACGGTGCACGTTTGAGTTTTGATGTCGGTAAGAACACCGGTTCACCAAGCATCTCGATCAAGGGTGAATATATGCCAAACCGGTCCGAGAACTTCTCTGGGCATTCCACATCATAAACGGCAGAGTCACGAGGGACGTCCTGCCGGGTTGTCGCAATGGTTCCCGCAGGTAAAACGATATCGATATCGATCCATGGAATTATGCGATCGCCAAACGCATCTCTTAAATCGCGGACCACTTCCATCGCGACCGATTGATCTTCCACCCGCACCAGTTTATTTGCTACCTCCGCCGCATGGACTTCATCAAACATCACCCGAGGCGAACCCTTGACGCCCTGTTTCCCAGACCTCGAAAATATCGTCAATCCATCCTTGACCGTATCCGACAATTCAGAGAAGTACTTGAGGAGGCACACGGCTAGACCTCGGTATACCTCATCGGCCTGTTTCTCACGCGGCAGGTGGTTTACAGCAGCGTATAGTGGGGCGGCAGGGGAAACGGTGATGCGAGGGTAGCTTTGCACTCCGGCAACTGACACGATATGGGCTTGGATGCGCGAACTGCTGACGGTCGAATTGGCGGTGGTGACAGGGCCATGGAAGACGAAGACGGAGGACTGGAGGAGGGGATCGACGGCGTGGTAGAGGGCGAGCTGCTCCAGCGGCAAGCCCGCGAGGGAGCTGGATGCGGAAGTCATGATGGTGCGCACGACTTCACCTGTCTCCCAGAGGTATGGACTGCTTGCTGCCGTGGCGGTGGTGTTGTTAGGTCGTCCAGCGGACGCGCCTTCTTTCTCGCCCTTTTGGGGCCGAAAAAAAAGTAAAAAACGGCCGTCCAGGCAGTGATGGGCGCTCGCAGCTGCCAGAACCCGTCAACGGAACAAGAAGAATAGGAAAAAAAAAATATATAATAATACCTATGGAACTTAGGTATCTAAATTGAGGACCGATAAGCGACCTTGGGCCAGCTTGAGCGGTTGACCTGCGGCGACTGCACGCCTTCGTGCCCAATGACCGGGGTGGGGTCCAGTGATTCTTCTCCAGAAGCCCAGGCTCACTTCAGGACAGCACCGAGGCTCTCTTCACTATGTCATCAGAGGACAGCTGGGCTCGAGAGCAGCGGCAACCGAGTCCTCATGGCTGTCGAAGCCCACTTGCGCACTGGCTTGGCGATGCAGTTGCGCCAGGCACGTCTACCAGGTCGTCGTCGATGGAAGGGAGAGACGGTTAACCCGCTTTGGATCGATGATGTGGACCGAGGGAAAGAAAAGAGAGTCGAGATTGCTTCCCGCCAGCAGATTGACGGGTCAGTGTTTGGGCGTGGGCTGCGCTGAAGCCGATGCTGCCTTTGTTGATTGGATGTTCCACCCCGTAGATCGCGCATCGCGGGCTGCCAGGCCGTGCTAGCGTAAACAAACCCCGCGCCAAGCTCCTTTGGCGGCTTTTGGCGTTCTCTAGGGCTGGCGGGGATTTTCCCGTCAGATCAGTCCAACACGTCAAGGATGATCATGAAACCATCCTGGAGTATAGTACTACCCTGTCAAGTCGCCATATCTATGTACCTGTGTACACTTCAACACCGTTGGGTATGTAATACTAGACCGTCAAAATTTAGCAATTATCGCTCTCGAGAGCCATGGGGAAGACCGAGCTCGCGACAGTGCGACTCTGTTGTCAGCTCTGCTTCAAGGTACGAGTATGTACCTCTTGTGGAATCAACAGTCCTGTTTCCATGGTTCAGGTAGCCAAGCCCGCAAAGCCAAGCTATGTATGTTACTATGATTCACCTACAATATACCTGCCGTTGTTATACTATCATTTGTATGGACGACGAACAGAAAACGAAATCGAACAAGTTCTGAGAATCATTCACTGGAAGAAGAACAATGGCCCATCTATGGGATCTTCTGACTCCAGAGGTTGAATGGCGACAATTTAACGCAATCGTGGAAACGACAAAGCATCCAGAAAACAGAAAAAAAAAAATACTCAACCGTGTGGTTGGGAATGCAGCATCTGTATATCCAGCCATAGTTTTAATAAAGAATGGGAAAAGGCGCATATTGGAGGGAGAGAAGCCCAAGAACTCCCGAGCAATCCTCCCTATGTGTCACCTTTTTCGTCAGCATCTCTTTTCCGGACACCTTCACCGCCATCATGCCTGCTTTCATCCACGGCGCCATCATGATCTAATGCGGATGCGGAAGCAGCATTCTCGCTCTGTGCCTCAGACTGACCTTCCGGCAACGTCCGTTGCGAATCTGTCACAGTTGTCGGCGGAAAAATTTCGCTGAATAGCTCTGGCAGGAACCTGTCCAATCTTCTCTGAGTCTCGACCCAGATTTTCTCCTTTGACGGGTCTTGATTAGGAGGCGCCAGATACCCTCCGTCCGCCATGACAAGGAGAATGTTCTTCAAGCTCTCCGGAACAGCCTCTTCCTGTTGTTTGTTACGCCGAATTAGTTTCCAACCCTTGGCGAACCCTTGCGGATCCTAAAGCGAGTTTAGGCAAGAGACTTACCAAACTGTCCCCCTGCCCGCTGTTCATCAACCGGTCCAGGATGTCTAGAATCTTCAGCCACAGGTCGAGCATACCCTCCCACTCCGAAAGAACCACCAAATAACGAAGGAAGACTTTGCACATCAGGGTTGCAGCCTGAACCCGCGTTTCACTCATCCCAATAGGGTCGGATTGATAGACTTCTGGCTTCAGAAGTCGCAAAACCAGCGGGAACAGCACTTCGCCAAAGATAGCTACCCATTCTGTATGGTCTGAAGAAGCGAGGTCTGGTGACAGGAGACACCGTTGAAGAGCTGAGACTGCTTTGTGGCGTATCTCGCGGCAAGGGTTAAGGCATTGCGTAGTCAGACTTCGGAAAATGGGGGACCAGTAGGCTGCCCATGCTTCAGAAATGTCAATTTCTTAGTCAGATAACATCATTGAGCCTCAGAGAACTAACCTTCATTTCTTTCCAAGTGAGATTGTTGGATAAGTGCAGGTGTCCGTCCAGTGATCTGAAGGATAATTTCGATCGCTTGGACACCGCGAGTCACAAGTGGATTGTCTCTGATTTTATTGTCAGTATAGCAACTGAAGAAAAGGAGAGCCTTGGACTTACTTTGGCTTGGGCTGCTTCGGTGCCCTCGCCTTGCGAGATGGCTCTCTTCCCAGCCCTTGAACCGCCGCGATACTACCAGCACTCGCAAAATCATTAGCAAGGCTGACAGCGGACTCATAATTATCTGCCGTTATAACCGGCGGAGTTAGATCTACGATCGCCTTCAGCAGATCGAACACAGCAGGGCCAGCATCTTTGTGTTGATGGAGACTTTGCAAGATCGACCAGAAATCGGGGGACCTGGTGAGTTCGTTTCGAAGCGGCGCCGCGTGGCTAACACATCTAGAGAGGCCTGAGACAATTGATCCAGCTGTAGATTCGAGGGTGTCTTCATCAAAGCTCGAAATAGCATGCAATACGACGGGGGCTCGCATAAATGAATGTTTCTGGAGAGGATATTAATGATCAGCCAATATACTACATGCAGTGGGCTTTTACATACGTAAGCACGCCTGAGCATAATTAGTAGGTAATGGACAACCCGACTTAATGTCAGAGGATGGAGGTTCTTTGCATCTCGGACGATATTTAGTAGTGTTGATGTCACGCCTTCCCCAAGTTCTTGCATGGTTTCATCATCTCGTAGAGTGAAGCTTGTCGCTAATTCAAGGATATATACGATCCCCGGGTTGTAGCTGGGTCTATTATGGTCAAATCTGGCAGGCCTTGGCGAATGAGGCCGATCAGTCTTGACAACAATGACCGCTGGACTCGTGTCTGGGAGTCCTGATAGGAGGGAGTTCACAAGGTGCGTCACAGACGGAAGAGGCATAGAACTACTCGTACAGTTAGTAACTATGCTGACGACTTTCCTGACGTATGCTCTTACCTCATATTCTCCAATAATTCAGGGATGCCACATGCATTAATACAATCAATTGCACACAAAGTATTTTCCAACTCTTCATCAGACGGCTCAGGCGGATCGTCAGCAGCATAGCTAGAGAGGTATGATGTAAAGGCAGAGAGAAGGCCAGTGTCGTTCGCACGACCGTCTTGATCAATGACCTGGGATGGAGGTTGGAGGGGTATCGGAGAAATTTCGAGAACGGCATTCAGCTTATCGAGTTGGGGAGCGAGAGAATTGATGAACAAGTGATGGAGAATTCTGACTATATATTTCCATCCATCTCGTACTATGGCTTCGTTGCCCGCAACGACTCTGAACAAAACTACAGTAGCCAGTTGGGCGCGGAAATCCCGGCCAAGCTTAACGGCAAGCTCACTGACCATGACGGCCTTTTTGCCTGCCTGTACTTCCGTATTGAGGGATGTGTTAGGAGGCCTTTCAGAGGCGAGTGTGCTGATAGCGCTCAGACAATAAATTATGCGGTCGAGAACATCGGACAAGCGGTATTTCGCAGCAATTTTTGCACATTGATCAAAACCGATCACGACCCGTGAAAATACTGCATCATCAGAGGCAGACATGAACACGTAGGTAAGCGTAGCAATCACTGGTCGCCAAGTCGTTTCAAACATATCAGCATCAAATATGTTGGAGTCGCAGATTACGAGATCACCCGCAGTTGACGTTTTTGACAACAGTTCCTTCCATGCGTATTCGAACGCATGCTTGTTATCATGTTCATCTGGTAAGATTATCTCGTTTTGCTGAATGGATTCGTAGATTTCTTGCAAAAGCTCGAGTGCGAAATCCTTGCCCCCATTCACACCTCCAAGGTTCTTAGCAAAAGCCGCAAAGGACATGCGATCTTGTTGTTTCACATTAGGATTATAGAGGTTAGTATTCAACTGGATAATCGCGTAAGTAAGAATAAAAAGGGCATCATGGTCAGCAATGCCTTCGGGTCGAACTTTATCCATATACTTTTCTGAAAAAGCGGTCATAATTCTTGCAATCAAAGGAGCTTCGCCGGGAAGTCGGAAAGAGCCAAGTAAGTTTCGAAGAGCATCAACAATGCTCTTACCACTGAAGTCAAGGAGATCAATAAAAGCCCCAAGAAGAGCTTCATTCGATTGATGCGATAGGTATTCTCCCAAGACCTTCTTCGAAATACGGTTTGTTCCCCTCAGGAACTTGGCGACTTGATGCGGATCGTCTGCGTTTTCAATTATTCCGTGAGACGCCAGGAAAGCAATCCCTGCTTTGGGCTTTTCATTGAATTTGGAAGCTCCTTGGACAATAATTTTCTTCCGTCTACGCTGCCTTCTCAATTGCTCGATACTGGGGAGACCTTCATGCTTTGGCTCTTGGTCAAGACGCTCCGCTAGAAATTGGATATACCCCAGGAGTGCATCCAAACATAACGGCGGTACGTTTGTCGTACTCCACGTTGCAGAATCGGGAAAAGCGTTTCGCGATAGGAGGCCAACTACATCTTCACATAGATCTGCTCGATCAACTTCGCAATCATAGTTGACGAAGAGTTCCGTCATGAAGGTTGGAATTCTAGCCAAAGCTCCAATGCTTTCCACCATTGCTTCCCTGGCTTCAGGCTTCCGAGACCCGCCTTCCATTCCGAGTCTCTGTCGATCCTTCACTGGAACTGGAGTGGACCTCCCGCTGCTTGTTTGAGAGGGAGGTGGTTTCACTAGCTTAGGAGTCTGTGGAACGTCGGCATACAACTCTGGATCAATGCCAGGTTCTCGAGGTACTTCCACTCTCGGATGAAGACACGCGACCAAATACGACAAGAAGAGCTCCTGTTGTAGCTTTAAAACTTGGCGACAGGTTGACAAAAGAGTTCCTGCAACCCTGAGGGACCCGCTTAAAATAGCCATATTTTCGGACTTCACAAGCTGAAAGAGATGCCGACATAGATCATCTTTCGCCAACTGGGCGAGACTCGGATGCTTCGCTATGGAAGGACCCGCGACTTCAAGAGCCACATCAATGATCCGTAAGGACATAACCCTCATGGTATCGGTATGTTGCAGGTTATACGGGTCCAATAAATCGATGAGAACACGGAACAATTCACGAATTGAAGGTAAAGAGTATGGCTTCACTTCATCGGACATTTCACCATAAAGTATGAATCGCGTATTCCCGTCTCCGTTGACAGGACCTTCTGGTGCTTCACCATTACCGGCACTTTCTTTCTGTGCATCTTCTGGCGTATCCTGACCCAGGCTGGACTGGTGTTGCGAAGTGACCGTGTCGCCATCTACTGATGGCTCCATTACGATATTTTCAGAACCTGGCACGGGATCGGAGGTCTGGGATGCGTCAGATTCCTGAGTGTCGAAATCTAGTTGAGACAAGCGCTGAAATATAACCTGGCACATATTTACCATGGCCATTTCAGCGGACCGACGTAAAACTTCAGATAGGCGGACCTGGCAGCACATGCTAAGCCCTGTTTCCATCATCTCACAGACACTCTCATCACCTAGCAGCTCCCCTTCTGGACGAGACAGCATCCCTTCCATCAGCTTGAGTATTCGCAGCAGGACAACCTCATCTGCGGCAGTATCACTCGCCTCAAAACGACAATGAGTGATAGCAGCGGAAATAAGTTGTAAAGAAAGGGAAATGCGAGGAGAGTCTTTATTTATGATATTATAGGCGAAGAACTTTGTAATAGCGATCAGAGCTAACGAGGTAATCGGGGCGGACGTAGAAGACGAGCGGATAACCTGAAGGAAAGGGTGCAAGAGGGAGGGAGTATCGAAAGTGCGTATATCTTTGCACCCTTTGAGGTCGATGCGGAGTCGAGTAAAGGCGGACATGAGGGGGTTGTCTTGGATACTCTTGCCCTTCTTTCCTCGTAATCCCCATCTGCTGGTGAGCCCAGTTTCTCCCTCGTTCGTGATGCCAAATTGTGAAGGTTTGATCTTTGATTTTGATCCGGAAGAAGTGAACGGCGAGGAGCCATCTCTCTCATAGATTTTTGAGGTACCTACTCCTCCCAGGATTGCCGCCACCGACGAGTGCGCCCACCGCGCATGCTTGCGCATTGCTGTAGTAACGGTTATGCATTCTGTTATTACCAGGGCCACCGGGTCGACCGCTATGGGAAGTGGTCGCGGTATATTCGTCCTGGCTTCTGTTCCCATGTCACAACCAGAGCTCGGCATCTCGTGTAGCGGAGAATGCTCTCGAAGCAGATTGGAGTCATAATCAGAATTTTCACTCATCTCAGTGTTCATATTTTCCCTACACGTATGAAAGAGCATTAGCAGGAAAACTGTCCAGTACCCAGAGGTGTCAGCGAAATAGAGGGTGTGTTACAACAAAAGTTTTGTCCAGTTTCCGGAGGGAAGTTCAGGACATTGTTCTCCTCAGGCGGCTTGCCAAATATGAATTAATGTTTTATTAAGGCATATAGAATGCCAAAAGCAAAAAAAATTGCGTGAAGACGTTACCTGCTCCGCCTCTTGTTCTGGCAGGGTTTGGCCGCGATCTCGAAATGTACAAGTATTGGGAATGAGCACCGAGATGTTAAGTTCCCATATAGGGACTAGTGCGGCGTCACTGGTCCCTGGTCCAATAGAACTCCAGAGCTACGGGACACTTCATACAGAAAAATTGAATCTCACTGTTTCTACCTCAATCTTGCGAAAGTGAACTGTCCTTCGTTTGCAAGTAAGAAAAAACCTGTACATACAAATTGGAAAGAGAGACCAAAGGAATGGAATGCCTATTGGAACAAGACAGTAAAAGGACAAGTTTTATCTTAGAAAATCAGGAAGCCTGAAACTCCTCTGGCTAATGAACCTTTGCCAACCCAAATCAAGTAGCATGCAAAAGAGAAGGGAATAATGCGGGCATCTAAATGTCTGGATCGAAATACCAAATGTAACTCAAGATATGGGTTGGGCAGTAGCACAAAAAAAAATAAAAATAAAAATAAAAAACAAATAAAACAATAAAAAAAAAACCTCGCAGTCGGAGAACTAAATCGAATATTTAGGAAAACATGCCAAAACAGATGAAACTGGCGATCTGGAAGGCGTTGATTTGGGTCATTCTTATCCTGGAGAGTGAAAATCAGAATGAAATAGGATAAGGAACGGATGTCTCCTATATTGCAGCAACGGGGTTAATGCAATTGATCATTCCATGTCGTCAAGGTCAATCGCATCTGGGTTTGCTGCAGGGGCTTGATTCTGGTTGGCAGGAAGAGGACGATTACCCCCTTCCGGGCCGGTGCTTGCGGGCACAAAGCCAACGGGCGCCCGAGCCTGACGCTCCAGTGCGGCCATGGCATCAGCACGGTTCTCAGTCTCTCCTGTAGCTTGCTCTGCAGAGTTCTGGAGCTGTTTACTACGGGCAATCGCCTGAGATGCGATGAAGTGGACGTCGGTACTGTAACAAGAAGGTCAGTACTGTAAGGGAAAGAGGGAAAAGTACGCTCAGGGCCATACTTGTACTGGGCTTGTACACTTCGCTTGATGCGAAGCATTTCCTTGAAGGTATCTTCATTACCGTGTTGAACCTCGAAAGCCTCCCATTTCTGCCAGAATCCAGGATCAATGCGCGGGTCACAAAACTGGGATGCATGACCGTAGATAGCGCGCGCACGGTCGATTTCACCCAATCTGCGTTCCATTTCGGCAAATTTAAGACACATTTCCTTGGCCTCTTTGTCAGGTAATGCTGTGATTGCACGTTCGTAAATGGGCCGAGTGGAAGTTAATCCGAAGTTTGAGGCGGATTTAGTGATATAAAAGTTGAACATTTCGAATCGGTCCTCATCGGAAACGGCGCGAGTGGCTCGCTCGTATATCCTCATCGCATGGCGGGCAAGACCCCTTTCTTCTTCGAGGTTTCCGTACATCAAATATAGAACCTTTGCAAACTTCGGGGGGCAGTCCTCTAAAGCTTGTTCAAATAAATCTCGAAGGCGTTCGATCGAGATTTTGCGGTCCACAGCTTTGGTGAGGTATAAATTCCATAGTTCGAACGCGACAGGATAGCTAAAGAGGTCAAGTCCACGTTCATAGACCTTGAAGGACTCTTCGTAGTACTTGTGTTCCTCCAAGAGGTTGGCATAATTGACAACAGTTTGCGGGGTTGCAATCCGTAGCTCGAAAATCCGTTCGTACACTTTCCTGGTTTCTTCAAGGCTACTGACGCTTTCAACAAGATCAACATAAAAGCTCCATAGTTTCCAGCTCTTGTGAACGCGCTGCTGTGGCGAGAGGCTCTCGTCGAAATAATCGACGTTAGAGCGTTTCGGGGCTTGCGTAGCTTTGGCCATGACCTCCACAGCCCGGTCAAAATTCTCATTGCGGAGTTCCATTTCCGCCCACTCGCACCAAGTTTCGGCTAGCTCATTGACAGTCTTGAAGGGAACTTTGACAGCTTTGTCCATGATCACACGAGCAGTGTCCAAATCACCACCTTCCTCGTAGAACTTGGCATAATTTACCCATAGCTCATGGAACTTGCCAAAGGCCTTTTTAGGATTGATGGTGGCGATAGCATCCGTGTAGGTCTGGACAATTTCCGCTTTGTTGTCACCCCATAAGCCAACTCGCTTTTGCCATTCGATCACGTTATTAGGGTTTTGTCTTAGCAGAACGTCGTTTACTAGGAATGGTCGGCGATCCATAAGTTGTTCAAATCTCATCATTCGAAGGTCAAGGTCAAAGTCAGCTTGTTCGTCAACCTGTCCCTTCTCTGATCGAGCAGCGGCGTCCTCCATCAATTTACTAATGATGGATTCTTCAAACTCGACATAGGCATCGAATATCATCGTAAAATCACGAATCGTCATCACAGTTGTTATTCCTTCTTCAAAGATATCACGAGCCTTTTCAAAGTTGCCTCTGATAATCCAGTACGTTGCCAACCCAGCCCAAAGTTTTCCTCGCTGATCGGGAAATTTGTCAATGCCACTGCGAATGATGGAGTCAACGTTGATCCCTGTATGAGGGCCGGTCTCAATTTCCTTAGCTTTGTTCACCAGGAGCTCAACCATGTCGGTCCAGAGTTGGAACTGGCTCTTCCCCTGCTTTGACTGAAACGCAGGATTATTCAAAATCTCAATATATCGCTTCACCCCTTCGGTATACTCTCCTAGTTCCACCAGAATTTCAATGTATTCTTCGGCATTTTCTGGGTGGATCTGCATGTATCGGTTCCATATCGAGATGGCCGTTTTACCGGAGGCAGAACGAGCGAATGCCTTGTAGAGTTTCCAAATTCTATTATGTTGGGTAACTGGCAGCGCTCGCAACGCTTTATCAAACGTCCGGCGAGTCTGAGTTACAAGTGGTTGTTGTAGTAAGAATCCGAGGTACATCTCCCAGATACGCGGCATTTTGTTCAATAGAATAACCGCCCGTTCAAATAGTGTGTTGACTTTGACGTACTCGGCACGGTGAAGAGATGGGTTCCTTCCGCGAAGGTGTTCTATCCGGAATTCAAGGTACTGCGAAAATTCAAAATTAGGGAATGAGACAGGTCCTTCAGGGAGAGAGGAGCTTACCATTTTCCAGAGCTTGTAAGACCGCGGTAGTTGCCTGCAAGCACGCTCCATAACCTTGGTGAAAGTTAGAAGAGTCTCATACCATACAAAGTACTTTGGTAAACACACAAATGCTTGTTCGTAGAGCGTGCCATGCTGCATCTTGTACTCGATATACGCCAGCCATGGCTTCACATTTCCTGGGTCCCGTAGTATGTCCTGTTCGTACACAGTATCTTCGCTTGACTTTAGAGGACAAGAGTTAGCTACCGTTCAGCACAGAGACGACCTATCGAAGGAAAAAACGCATTGAAGGACTGAAGAAGCTCACAATCAGATAGAGATCAGATCGGGACGAAGCCATTTTGTCGGATGGCGCGTGGTCTAGCGGGGAACTTGGACTCAGCAGAGTCCCGGGCATTTCACCACTCTGACGAGTGGGACCTTCTACAGGTCACCACTTGAGAAAATTCTGCGTCGTACAGCCTGCCAGACGAGTGCTCTTGTCGTTGCCGTTCTCTTGAGATTCACAATAGTGTATCGCCGGTTTACAAAGTGAACTGATCATGGTCACGTGTTTTGTATTGCATTCAAGATCCGTCTCAGGGTGGCCCAAGCTTCTGTAGTTATCGTCATCGACTGGTGTTGCTCGCAGTGAAGGCTAGCAAGAACTGTTGCACTGTGTTGAACTGCGAGACTCTGTAGATTTGTTACTCATAGTTACTCTTGGTTCTAATTCGTACATCACGCCCTCGCTACCATGTCAGGGACCGCTGTAAGTTGTGAAGAGTACTATTCTTCCCCAAACACAGTCGGATTATACTATGCAGAATAGTACAACTTATTACTGACTTGGGCTCCCAAAGGATCGCGAGGCCGTCTTCCCAACTCGACAATCATTGAATTTGATGAAGGGAAAGTTGAAAGGAGCAGAACAAGGTCATAGTTTATTGAAAAGGAAAAGTGAAGCATTGACGAAGTATGTTGCTTTCCATCTCCGAAATAAGGACACCAAAGCGCAAGATAAGCTAACATGTACCACGTTGCTCAGGCGGTTTCGAGGTGCGGGACAAGTTTGCTATGAATCAGTTTAGGTGCTCACTAACTCCAGAACAGAGATCACAAGACGAATTGATGAAGCTAAGCGGAAGATGGGCCGTGTGATGCAAATAGCGGCCTTTTCCCTTGCCGAGGTGACGTATGCTGTTGGCGGAGATATTGGTTTTCAGGTGCAAGAGTCCGTCAAACAGGCACGATTTAGAGTTCGGACAAAACAAGAGAATGTCTCCGGTGTTCTCCTACCGCATTTTGAGAGTGTGACTGCCGAAGGAAGTAACGATTTCGGGTTGACAGGACTCGGGAAAGGAGGGCAGCAGGTGCAGAGGTGTCGCGAGACATATGCGAGAGCCGTGGAGACTCTTGTTGAACTGGCCAGTTTACAGGTTCGGAATAGCTGCTCAGGGTGTGTGAATACGAAGCCGAACTAATGGAATTCAATGAATAGACTGCTTTTGTGATTCTTGACGAAGTCATCAAGGTTGTCAACAGACGAGGTTGGTCTCAAAGTACCCCTGACCTTCTGGAATTGTATACTGATATCTGGTTTAGTTAATGCAATGTATGGATTTCGATAACCTGGTTTTGTGCTGGCCCTTCACTGCAATGGTTGCTTACTGTCCGTAGTGAACATGTTATTATTCCCCGGACGGAGAATACCATTCGATGTAAGACTCTGAAATTTCATTCCCGACCTGAATAGACACTGACTCTTGTGAAGATATCAATTCAGAACTTGATGAGTTGGACCGAGAAGAGTTCTATCGCTTGAAGAAGGTTTGAAATGTCGTCTTTGGTTTCCCTTGTCACTATACTAAGACTATAGAATAGGTATCTGGTAAAAAGCAACGAGACACGGCGGCAGCAGACGCAGAAATGAATGCCAAACAAAAGCAAGCTGAGGTCAAAGCAGCTTCTCGCACTGTTGAAGAAGTAGGCCCTGCTGATATCCTTGCCCAAGACGAGGACGAGGACGTTATATTTTAATGACAGAAGGAACATGATCAGCGTAAATGGTTCCCTTTATGGGATGGTTAAGTACATACACTATCTTTGAATGCCACATTATTTCATGAACGCCGGGATCTCTTGATAATGATAAAAAGAATATAAGTGGAAGCAGAGCAAAGGACCACAGCAAAGAAATTCCACGCTTGACCAAAACGCCCAACAATCCATTATTGCAAACCCGATGCCCAAATTTACATCTAGTCGTGGCCGTGACATTGCAATGATTTCATCACTGCCGCTGGTAGGTAACCCGAATAGGTTTGCCGTTGTCTCCAAGCGGCATTCCAGACGTGGCCTCCTTGGCGCTAATTGCGCCTGACTCATTCTCATATTCAACGAAAGCAATTCCCTTCCTTCCTGGTACCAATCGAACTTCCTTGAAACCCTCGAATCTGCCAAAGATGGCACTGAGCGCAGCTTCGTCGTAGTTGTCGGGCAGGTCTCTCAGGAACAGAATCTTGTTCGGTGGCAGGTATTCGTCGGGAATGACAGGAGCAGATACACCCGCCGAAGGCTTCAAGCCAGCGCCTCTGGCTGTCTTTGCAGGTCGAGCCTCTGCCCCGGAGGCAGGACCAGCAGGACGTTTCAACTTCTTCTGTGCCTCTAACGCTTCTTGGGCTTGTCTCCTTTCTGTAATCAGCAGCATGTGTTAGTTTCGGGCGGGTAAACGAAAATGTAGAATAGGACACATTCATCCTCGTGGACCAAGGTTTAAGGGGCCGAACCTTTCTCAGCAAGTCTTCTCCGCTTGTGAACCTCGAGTTCCTCCGGACCACTTTCTTTCAGCACCGTCGCGTCACTCCGCGTCTTCGCGTATTCCAGCACCATAGGCTTCTCAAACAGTTCAAAGCCATTTACTTCTTCAATGGCTCTTGTCGCAGAGTCAACATTGTCAAAAACGATGAAAGCCTGTCCTTTCGCTCGAAGGTTCGTTTTTGCGACGATCTCTAAAATGTTGCCATATTCGGAAAATATCTCGGTCAACGCTTCCTTCAACTGATCGATCTTTACCCTTTCTTCAAGATTTCTAACCTATACACCGTGTTAGATCTCCAATCAATATTTAACTGTGACCTTTGTTTCACGATTGATGAGCGACAGGTGCAATGGGGGACACACGAACATATACCCTAACGAGCGCGAAGACAATAAGGTCAGCACGAGTTCGTCCGAGAAAGCGCGGGATTCACTTACGTCGGGTTGGGGGGTATCCCGGAGCTATTTGAAGCTACGGTCGCCATGGGAATAGGAGATGATAGCCGTAAAGAGAGTAAATCTCACTGTATCTATGCAGGTTTGTTTCTCCGCATAGAATGAGCTTTAAGAGGGTTCACCTCTCAGAGTTGTTCTTGGCAGTATCTCGGCATAACATCGGGCCGATAGCTCTTGGGCTTTGACACGACCTCAAAGCACACATCGCCAAGTTCCTCGAAAAGTCAATGATGAAAATTCCTACCCGAGCGGCTGCATTCAAGCCGGATGATATAAGTGTCATTGCGATCTTTCTCACTTACCTTATTTTTGTGAACGATAGGAGCTTAGGAGCTTGAGAGCTTTCCGACGAATACTACCGCCTTCCTACTATGTTGGATCTTGTTGAAAGAGTGAATAGTATACTGCATTGACACTCAGCCCAACTGCTATTTTATATGTCCGTCGATATTATTCTCAAAAACCTGCCATAGCCTAACGATCAAAGACGAGGTTAACGGAGTTTACGATGGTTTCACGTATTCCATCGGAGCACTTGTGACACGGGATGTGTTTCGAGGCCTAATCTTGAGATAGACATTGGAGCTACATAATGTGTTCAAACGAGCAGGGCATGCACAAAATATCACGTTCTCAGTGGCTATTATGTACTTGCTTGAGCAGATAACAAGGGGCCCCCAGTTCGAAACCAAGCGGTATGAGCTGCCAGCCTTCTCGTATTATTTTTGAGATGTAGAGCACTTCTTTAATCCTCGACGGACGTCAAGATGCCTCTGATCTTCTCAACGGTGGGTTTCAGATCATTCAATGCCGTGGTCCAATTTTCAATCTTCAGCTCGTTCACACCAGTTTCTACAAACAAATTTTCCGCAGCGATAATGCGCACCTAATGAAAAATTGTCAGTAGAAAACAACAAACAGACAGGGAGGACAGGGATAAGCGCCTTCGGATAGGGATGCAACAGCAAGCTGGTCAACTTCTTTGTAACTACTCCACGTATACTCTCTATTCTCCGCAAAGACGCGTAGAGCCTAATTGCGGCATCAATCCGAAGTATACTCGACGATTTGAAATGAAACTTCTGGGTCAGGACGAAAAGCTTTTTATAGCTTTTTGACTTCATTAGCCCTGGTGAATCAACTTGCTAAAGGGTCAGGCGAGATGCCACTTACTCGACATCCATTGGGAGTGAGTTGTCATTGAAGTATGTATCCAGCAAGAAGGAAAGCATATCCACTGCTGGAATGGCATAACGGTCGTCCTGTATTGCGATCTCAAGCAAGGTAACCAAATCCTTAAGTATCTCTTCTTTGACTCGGAGTCTTTCTTTCGCATCAGCTATTGCATTGATATATTCCACCAAAGCAGAGCGTGACGCGCGAATAAGTCCTTCTGTCCCTGCGCTTACAGATGTAGTTAGTCCTTTTAAGAGGGAAAATCGAAGCCAGTCGACAGAAAGTAGTTGTAAAAGCTGCAAAAAGTATTCTCTAGACGACACTTCGTTAAAATGATCGTATTTCCTTTTTTTGGTGCGGGACCAGTTAGTTCGCATCATTGCAATGCGTTCTTTCTCCGGATTACTTACGTTTGGAGAGGTGGCAGGTCAGTGGCCGAGGCCCAGAATGCTTGCAAACACTTCCACGCATGTAGTCGGACCTTGTCCAACTTCTCAGCCGCCAATCGAACTACACATTTCATCAGATCTTCAATATAAGTTGGTCTTTGGCTGTAGAACGCGCCCTTTTTCAGTATGATATTAACGCCGTTAATGGCTTCTCTTCTAATCAGTGAGCCAATGTCACCTCTATTGTCAGTTGTATAATCATCAAGGAAAGCAACGAAATTGTTAGCCAGAGGCTTAGGGTTGTCTGAGAAGGTAGTTAGAATCCATGCTTGATTAGAAATGGTGTACTAATTAGACACGTTGCAACATACCTAAATGCGGTAGAATAGCTGTGGCTAAATAATGCACTGCAGACACTCGTTTTGAAATCGTTTCCTCTTCTCCGGACCATCGAAGAAGACTGTCTGTTATAAGTTGTTGTTCCGGTCCAGAGGAAGTGATGCGTTGGAATACTGCGCCCAACGCAGCGATCTGTCCCTGGCCAGTGGACGTCTTCCAGCTGGCATGAAGCTCACGAACCCATTGCTGGACCACATTCGCCTGTTTAGCAGGTGGAAGTAGAGCGAACAAATCAGACGCAGCTTTTGACGACGTTTCAATGGGGACGGACCCGTCCCGCGAAATGCAAAGCATTAGAATGTCTATACCAGCCTGTAGAAGTTTTTCTTCAGGCGATGCAACAAGAGCTTCACGCGTATCTGAAGGAACGCATGAGCGTGCCAGTGCAGATAAAAGCTGAGAGGAACCTTCTGCAGCCAGATAAGGCCGTAGTTCTACCAAAGTTAAGGTGTCTCTCGGCAGCAAACTTGGCGAGTCAAAGATTTCCCACAAACGGGATATTTGCAAGGCTGCCTCGTTAGCGAACGCCGGTGCCACATTCTTCTTTGACTTGTCCGCTCTGTGAGTTAAAAAAGCATCCACTGTGGCTGCAAGAGACAGTAAACACCCGTGACGCAACTCCACGGCATTTGGTGACAACGTGGATAATCTGACCATGAGTCGATGAAGGACTGAGCACACGCTCTTGAACGAGTCTTGAATGCTAAGAGCTCCAAGGGCCGTGGCTGCCACCCTTCTTGACTCAGAGTCTGGCGACCCTATGCCTCTCCACTGAAGCAAGAAGTCAACAAGCGGACCCCAGTAAATCGAACCCAGAGAGGCAGCATGACTTGCGACTTCTGTCATTGCCTTCGACCTGCGGGCTACGGCATGATAGTCCACTACCTGGACAAGAGGGATCCCTTCATGAACTGTGTTTGGATGTCGCCCAATCAACTCCTGTAGAGCGGCGGATGCACCTCGACGAATATTTCCTGAAGGATCAAGACAAGCAGCACATACAAGTTCCACAGCCAAGGTTTGCAGAATGCCTTGTTCTCCTTGATGAGGAGATATCTTCAGGTCCTTCTTGCCAATGTCACAGAGCTCGTCTGTGTTATATTTTCGAGCAAGTGACCAAATTCCAAAACATGAGGCGTCCCGGACATTGCCTCCAAGCGAAGCACCAGTGGGTAGACGCTGCTCAAAGTCCAGTCCGGACACCAAGGACTCCAGTATTTTATGGACTTGGCGTGTTGGAGGAGATCGACGAAATAATAAATGCGCGAGAGTGAGAATTAGGCCATGCCATCTCTGTGAATCGACAGCGCTGGTATTTCGCTTTACCTTTCCGGCGTGTAAAGTCTGTGCATCAGCTCTAGAAACCAGATTGCCGTTCGAGTCTTCGTATAGAATATTTTCGTCTAAAGACTCTATCACAGCATCAATCACGTCACAGCCCAACTCGGAATCGAGTTTCATGGTGATCATGCTCAGTGCTTTGCTTGCAGCTAGCCTGACAGGGGTATAACTATCGGAGAGCGCAAGCAGAAAGTAGTCAATGGCATCCTCCAAAATTCTTGAGACTTGATCCCCCGATATTTGGCCTAATGATCGCGCTTCAAGGGATAGAGCCAGAGTGGTCATTGTGCGGAGAATTTTGATAATCACCTTCCGTGCCGCAGCAGACGAATCGATCGTGCTAGAAACGTGCGAATGATCCGTTGGCAGTCTCGATACTCGGTTAAAAATGGGCACCAAATAAGGTCTGAGGTCATCCACCTGCCCCAAAGTGCCTACTCTAGCAATAAGAGATAGCACCCCGATATACCCGAAGACTGAATACCGCTGTGGAGAGTCCGGGTGTAGAATATCCAGTGTCCACTGAACTAGGGAATTCAACAACCCGAGTCGCCGCATGTCAGGCCTAAGGGCCAGTCTTGCTAATAGGGACGTAGCGGCCTCCATCTCCTTTCCAGGCAAAAAAACGTATCTCGTAGAAACGGATATCAAGGAGAGAGCAACAGGAGGCAGATCAGATGGAAGATTAGGTATCTCAGCACCACCAGTAGACGGTACAGGTATATCATCGGAGACAATAGATGCCAGGTCAAAAGGTGCCAGAAGGAGATGTGACAGCCACAGAAGCATGACATAACGTTCTTCCCAGATCAAAGACTGTCCTTCGCCAATGGCGGAGGACTCGGCCGGATTCTGAGAGATAACGTTGTCCCAGTCAATGAAAGCTCGAAGTAAAGGCTCCAGGTACTTAGGTTCATTGTTGAGGAATCTGCTAATAACCTTAACTCCACGGACCTTACACAGGACGTAGAGGAGTTTGCAGATTGCTCTTGGCAAGGGGTATGTAGCGCCATCGCCCTGAATCTGTGGGTAAGGGAAGGCGTACTGGTCGCGATACTTCTCGAGATATGCCAGAAACGCTTCTGTTAGATGTTTTAGCAGACCTTGGAGGTGAGGATCTAAGAGTTGCGGCCACTCTTGGAAAGGTTCAAGCTATGACCGCGGGTTGTCTATTAGTCCCAGAGTCTACGTTAACTCAATGGCACTAGAGGAATTTGCTCACAAGTGCTATTAATTTGTCCGTCAGCGCGGACTTTGCCCATCGGTGAGGCCGAGATCGACAAGCATGGTTCCCAACCCGAGACTTCCATAACAAGGGTGGGAGCTTTTTCTGTAATTCGTCTATAAGATCTCCAGACTCGCGCTGTAATTCTATATCTCTATCCTGCGGCGCATCCATGGATATGAGATATCTCGTCCTCCAGCCGGTTGGTGTGGTACTGTAGTACTAGTAGGACTACTACTTAACCTTGTCAGAATGGGTCAGTGCTCCATCAGACATGCCACAAACAAACCACTTGAAAAAGTGCCTGATGTTCCATGGGTTGTACAATTGGAAGTTGGTGCATCACATGACCAGCTGTTTTCACGAGTCTATCAATCCACAACCCTCTACTAATATGGAACCTTGAAACTGCTTGATCTGAGAAATAATAGTGGGTGCATACTATTAACTTATTTTCATTTTATATGCCATTCAGTCTCGTCTATGCCGGGAGATTCTCCGGTCATGCGTCTGGAAATGGAATAGTAGTACATTTGTACAACAACTACATACCAGTACCAGCATTAGCACAAATCTTCCACAGGTACTACTAGTAAGTACAAGTGATGCAGAATCACTGTGTGGTATATTAGTAGTACTACAGCAGCTTATCTTCAACGAGTAATCAGAATCGTCTATACCGCTGGGACCTTACATCCACATCGCCTCGCCCTCACCTTTTTCCTTCTGGAGTAATATAGTCTTGCGCATGCGCATAACCGCGATGGTCAGGGCCAGAGCATTCCACACATCATTGAAGAGCTTTTCAAAGTTGACCAGTCGGAAACTTGGTCTGGAAATTTCCATAGTAAAACATGCTCTGGCCTCGGAATTCACGGTAATGAGGGCAACAATCAAACCGCATATCAAAAGCCGGTGAGAACGGGGTATGTTCGCTCAGAGTACTGTGGTCCATAGCTTCCGAACACCGCTTCATTGGACACCGGCCCTGGGTGATTAGCTTTGATATCACGTGGTCAAGTGGTCGAGATTGTGGTGTGGTCGAAAAAGTGGTGAAATAAGTTAACATACTTCCCGGCGAACTTGATCACCCGGTGAGCTTGATCATTTGTCCACGTGATACTCCGTATATTAGTCTGCTTTACAAGTACCAGTCAAATTTCCTGCAATTTATCTTCGTCCATCCACATCCATTGGAAGTCATGAGTACAAATCAACTCTCTTTGGCTGCTTCAGCAGTTAAAAACCAAGGATTGAGCCAGCAGAGAGCTTCTATATTATAAAATGTTCCTCAGTCAAGTTTGAGCAATTATATTGCTGGGTGTATGAACAAGCAGAAGTCAGATCAGAGCCGACGAAAGCTATCAAATTCTGAAGCAGCTGCTCTTGTGCAGTGGATTCTGTCTATGGATAACCGCGGCCTTCCTCTCCGTCCTTCCATCGTACGAAGCATGGCCAATCTACTTCTTGAGAAATGAGGAGATGACATGGACAGAACCACACCAATGAATAAACATGTAAAAATTAATGCCTAAGCATGTGGGGCCATTTAAAAAATAAAATCCCATTTAAATTGCTGATTTTAACAGCCAAAATCCTGGGATGTATTTCATTGCATGTATTAAGAAGCCAATTTGACAAGACCCTTATCTTTGTATTCAACATATGCCTGTATAATTTTCATTGTATTCAACATGTAGCGTGTGTAGGGCTCTTGAGCATACTGCTCGTACCTGCCCTTCTCTTAATTAGCTCTGTAAAGCATGGCCCTGTAGTAGACAATAATCCTCCTTTCTTTCTTCTTTCTCTTCTTCCTCTCAACATCGCATTTGTATGCTGTACGGTGAAGCAAAAGGAAGCCAGTAGGGAAATTTAAACTTTGATATCACTTGATAAGAATGTGGTGTGATCAAGTGGTGAATTACGTTATGAATCTCCACTACGGAGTATATGCGGTGTTGAAAGCGTTGAGAATTCCATTACATATCTACTTGATCAATTTAATAGCCAGTCTTAAGATACCAAATAAGATAGAAGGCAAGTGTTAATCAAGGCCCAGGGAAGTTCTTGGACCTGGTCGTCAGAACAAACACAAGCTGAACATTGATACAAAAATCTCAATCTTGACAAAAGAGGGTAGGATTATAGCTTCATTAGGTCGTGCCTATCCCTCCACAAAGAGAATGTGCATCACGTCTGCCTAGCCAT
Organism: Malbranchea cinnamomea; assembly: GCA_900128795.2. Taxonomy (NCBI): domain Eukaryota; kingdom Fungi; phylum Ascomycota; class Eurotiomycetes; order Onygenales; family Malbrancheaceae; genus Malbranchea; species Malbranchea cinnamomea. The sequence goes on along the minus strand of FQSS02000807.1, from coordinate 131,167 downwards.
AACATCGAAGTGCCGTCGTCTTTCAACTCGATCGACAGAGCAATGACATACGGAATTCGTAGCTGTAACGGTGCAAATCAACGAAATCGAGGCAAATTCGCGCAACCGGATTGTACTAATTAAATGTCCAGAGGACGGGTATCAAACAAAGTCCGCGACATAGGAGAAACCACGGAACTCTTCCTGCATTGCCTGCGAGAGGACTGGAGAGAGAAGAAGAAAAGAGGTCAGTGAAGAATTCAAGGGAAAATGGGCTAAGTACGTTGGAGACATACCAGATTGAACAGGCGTTAGGACCGGGGTTACGCTCGTAAACTCTGTATCGAAATTGCTAGTGTCGGTAGGGTTGCTGATCTGTGGGAAGAATGGTGGGGTGACCCGCTTATGATAAATATCATCCCAGTTGATATTCCGGAAGAAAGCATGAGACATGACCTCCTGCGCATCGGTGGGACCAGAGCCCAATCTCAATTCTGGCTCACGAGTCAGCAACTTTTGCAGAATAGAGACCGAATCGCGAGGCATGTGGATCGGGTAAAGAGGCTCGTCAGCCAAAATGGCGTCGTAGATCTCGTCCTCGTCCTCGCCACGGAATGGCGATTGCTGGAGGAGCATTTGGTATATAAGTACACCGAATGCCCACCAATCAACTGCTCGACCATATCTCTTGTCCAAAAGGATCTGCAAAGGTGTGCCAACGTAAGTTTCTGAATCTAGCAATAGGGAGATCAGAAGGAAACATACCTCAGGTGCCATGAACTCGGGCGTTCCACAGAATGTGCTCGTAGTACATCCGTACCACATCTCCTCTTTGCATAAACCGTAATCACCAATCTTGATATGGCCGTCAAGGGTCAGGAGAATATTGTCGAGCTTCAGATCACGATAAATGACACCATTCTCATGGAAGTATTTCAATGCTAAGCACACCTCTGCCGCATAGAACCTGAGGAAAAAATCAGTTTCTTGCTTTCATTATCCTCATACTCCACCTCAAGAGATACTTACTGTGCTCGCTTTAAGCCAAATTGGCCTCGTTGGATATGCAACATCAGGTCACCACCGCTAATATACTCCATGACGAAATACACGCGAGTTTCCGTCTGGAAGCATGCATGGAGATTCAGCAAAAAGGGGTGACGTTCCTTATTCGCAATCAAGAAAACCCGCTTCTCTGATTTCGTGCTTTCAACCTCATCATTCTCAATGATGAATTCCTTCTTCAAGACTTTAATGGCATAGAGCTTCTTGGTCTTCTTAGTCTCGGCAAGCATGACTTTGCCAAAGTTTCCTTTGCCCAGAACCGCCAGGAAGTTGAATTGATCCAGGCCAACACGTGGCTGTTGCTTAGCAGGTGCGGAAGACTCTTGCTGTACCTGTTCTTTTGTGGCAAGGGCAGTTTGAGGTGGCTGAGCGCCAACTGGTGTCTGCTGCTGCGGGATGCCATAGTGATGAGGAGGTTGCTGCGAAATTTGGACAGGCGGCAGTTGAGGCGCTTGGTTGTACGTGTTAACGTTGGCATAAGCACTTGGATCGTATGGCGTATGCTGTGGCGGGAGAGGTTGCGCAGGGCGACCTATATCATGTTCAGGCCGGCCAGTACTGTAATCCGTCGTGGGTCGGTCATAGCCAGCATGCTGCGATGGTGGCCGCATTCCAGTTGCAGCTGCAGCAGCAATCGCTGTAGGACTCGAGGATGTGCGGGGGTGGTATCCTTGCATGCCAGGTGTAGGTGTCTGAGGAGCATAAGAGCCTTGCGCAGCACTGATGGCATCCTGAGAAACAGGCTTCCCAAGCTGACCGTAACCCGTATCGGGCTTCGGCAGCGTTTCGGGTTGTCTGCCTGCCGGTCTCATCGTTTTGGCGGCCATACCTGCAGCGGCAGACTTGTTCTGTTTGGTCCTCATGATAGTCTCTAGAATCTGATTCGCAACCTCCATCGACATTCCACAGAAGTCAGGTACGAGGTGGGCGCATTGAGCATGGCATGTAAGCCCGCATTCTGGGCAAAGTGTCAGTGACAAATGTCAGATAAATGTTTGGAGAACCAGTGTGGAGATTTTTTTCTTTACCTGTGCATCGTTTCGCGTTTTTTCTCCCAAAGGGCAACAGGTAGCCGCAGTGACAGCACCAATTTGCAGAAATATTCGAGTAGCCTTCGAAACGATGAGGAATCCGATGATTGATCTTCTCCTCATCCGGATCGGTCTCGTAATTAGCTTTGCTAATACACTTGGTGACGACTTTTGGGTAACATTTCTTGTGGCAAGTGTACTTGCAATCAGCACACTGCATACCCGCAGCGTACTTGAGGAAATCTCCGCAAAGAGCACAGCGCATGATGTTGTAGAATTGTTGAGTAACAAACTTATGGCCTTGTTTCTCATGCACTTCCTCTTTCTTCTGACGGACAGCACCTTGACGGTTGAGACCAATGTCGAAGGGCCGTCGATCCTTCAATTGCTTGGCTGTGAATCTGTTAGTATTACCCAACTCTCACGACTTTAAGGACGTATGGACATTAAATGGGAGTAGGTTACTTACCGAAACTCATTGTCAAGTGAATTCTGCCGGCTGGTTCTAGCGCAAACCAAGAATCGATCATAACGGCGGGCTGACCAGATGGAGCTTGATTTTTAGACTGAGCAGCGCCCGGAGGTGGAGATAAAGGAGCATTCGTGTTTCCGAAATGTGAATCGGGTTTTATGCCACCGGCTCCACGGTCCATCTTATCGGCAGATACCCACCCAGAACTATTGATTTCAGTCTCAATTTTCTTCCGTCGCATTTCCTCAGCAATATCAGATATGCGGATCCAGAGCATGCCGATGGGAACCGGACGATCACCAGCTTTGTCATAAACTGTAAGCTCAATTTCATTTGCCTTATCAATGTCAACATTGAACGTTTCTTCCGTCCATCTATCCGTGCGAGTCACGCGAGTCTTTGCTTTGACAGTGTCTTCCACTTTCATGATGACAAATGTTTCCGGTCCCCTGGAGAATCGGGAGCTCGATGCATGATCAACGTCTTTCACAGCATGGATACGCATTGTGAGGTGACCGGTCAGCGGCTTGCGAATGTTTGGAGCATTCAAACTCTCATCTTGGGGCAAGCTGTTAGCTACCAACATCCATCAAAACAGCAAGGTTGTAAGAAATATGTCCTACCATCTGGATGGTCCGCGCTCTCAATATCGACATGAAGATCCTCGTATCGTTTCAGGGCCTGTTTCAAGAGTTGTATCTTCTGGTTACTTTCAATCCGTCTCCCTTCGGCATCTGCTCGGCTCTTCCGATCGCCTTCATCCTGATACAGTCGGACCATCTTTTCAATTCCAGCCTTGTACTGCTTCTCCACACTGAGTTTGAATTCCAATTGGGACAACATAAGTTGAATTTTTGGACCGAGGTAGGGGGTATCGTATTTGATCAAATCTAGCACAGACAAGCGACGTTAGCCGAACAGGAACGTCGTAGTAGATATGGAATTAGGATAGCTTGCCTAATTTGCTGAAATTAGGGCGGGCCTTTGGCATCACCGCGCCTGGTCGACCATCGTGATAAGGAGCACGAGGAGGCATAGCACCTGTTCCCCCTTGGCTGTATCCTCCGGGACCAACATCACCGTAATCTCCAGGTTCGTGGGGCATGAAGCGATCCGTATCCTTTGGTGGGGGTCGTGGTGGCGCTCCAAGATCTCCAGAAAATCGTTGCTGACCTGCGGACTGTCCCGCCTCGCGACCCATCTTCCGCAGTTGCAGCTCTCGCATCTTCTCTTCGAGGTACGCAATATTTTTCCTGCCATCTCTGATATTTGCGTCTACCTTTTGCTGCACGAGAGGGTTGTCAGTCGACTGCCGCATGTTTGTTGCCGCGGTTATAAGGGCCTTCTCCCGCTCGATCTTGCGGTAGACTGAGGCCAGAAGCTCGTCATCGCCGTCCATGGTTGCAGTAATAGTTCACTATGCAAGGAGAGGTTAGAGATGCAAAGTGATTGAGAGTGGTGGGATGGAATTCGTGACGACGTTGGCGTTGGGTGCGGGATAGGCCAACGACCAACAGGAATGCGGTCTAGGATTTGAACTGTATACGAGGCTGAGATGACGGGGCACTCGCGGGACGCGTAGAGAATCCAACAGTGATGTCGCAGCAAACTTTTCGCTCGATCTTTGGCAAGGGCCGGCTGTTTTAAAGACTCGACGCTTAGGGGGCGACAAAAAACACAGAATTAGGCGAGCACATTAGGTCAGGTGTGCCTCCTACCCCTCCTGAACAAAGGACGGCCTTGAATATCAAGATAAAGTGACAAATCCAATGGCGTGCCGAAGTCCCTTTTTGCAGGTCCTAGGCACAAAGGGTTCGTGCTGCGAGTATTTGAACGGTGGATACTAGCAGTAGGTGAATGTTGGGGTGTCACAACGGAGTGAGCGGTGGAAGAGAGATTGAGGGGGTGACAGAAGCCACAGTTTTGGTGGGGAGATCGCTGCCAGTGTCACTGACCGTGACTTTCCTCGTTTTCTGCCGCTGCTTCCAGTCTCTTCCGCTCAGTCCTTGAAACATGCCCACATTTCCACAGGCTGAATTCAATGCTAACTACGCTTTAGTTGCCCTGATGCTCGCGACTCGACATGGATATCGCTGTGGCGACACCTTCATCAAAAGTTCTGACGACGCTAGATGGAATCTTCACTGGCGAGTTTTCCCGATCGGGCCACGAAGACCTCACACATTCACGAGGTGCAGAAAGCACTACAGGCTTCAACTCTGGACAAACTTTGACAGATCAAGCTACAATTTTTATCACGCTTTCTCGTTTCCTGGATCGGGAAGAGTAGAGTTTCTCGGAGACACGAGACTCATGAGTACCTGATCGCCCAGCCAGTCCCTGCCGTGATAGCTGAGTTTTGACTGGACCATGGATGGATTAAAACTCTGCAAAACGGTGTCTCTGTCTTTTCAAAAGTCATGAGGACAGAGTTTGCACAGCCAACAGCTTACTAGAAATTGCTACAGATATGTATATATAAGTGCTAGGCTTCTGCAAGCCACTCTATTAGTGATCCGTATTTCACAACAGGTTGACATCCTGCAGGATAAGATTCAATGAAACAAACACTTGACGTAGCATATTCTATAGGTAATCCTCTAAATCCAGTTTCCAGTTCAACCCTGAATGTAAGTCTTTAAAATAGCGAAGGAAATAAGGAAGTCCTTATTTTGATGACCGCAATTTATCCCTCTATCCAGTATGATCCCAAACCAATCCCACATGGCATTTGTGACATAACAAAAGAGCGATTGTCCTCATTTGGCACGTCCTGACTCTCCTGAGAGTCAATTTATTCGGATCTCTTTTGGATCTTCGGAAGGCCAATCCAGACCGAGATCATAGCTCCATACAAACCAATGCAGATAGGGTGCAGAACGACGGTCCCAATGTTCTGCGCCAAAAGCCCTGTGAAGAACGGCGCGAATGCTCCGCCACTGCTTCCCATGGCACTCACAAACCCTAAGCTCGAGGTTTGGATGCGACGAGGAAGCAACGTGCTGAACACAGCGGCTGCACATGGATAGATTGGACCTAGCAACAAACCTAGGATGGCAAGTGCCACCGCGCCACCGATGACATTGGGGACCAGCCACACCATCAGTTGAAAAGCAGCCGATCCAAATACGAGCAGCGTGACTGACAGCTTTCTCCCAAGTTTCTGTGCTGGATGCGAGAGGAGAAATCTCCCCAAAGTAATGCCCGCCCAGAAGCCAGCGGTGACATAGCCGACCTCTGTAACGTCCGCACCACGATGGCTAACAAGGAATGAAACCACCCATCCGGATATGGAAACCTCTGCTCCTTGGTATGCAAAGATAAACAGGGCACCTAGCAAGGTCACTCGGTTCTTGACAGCTTGCTTCAGTATCTGCTTTTTATTGCTTTCCACAACCATATTCTCGCAACGGGATGGTGTCAGCTGGAGCGCGAGCTCCGTGTGGGTCGATAAGTCCTTCTCATAATCCCAGAAGGACCAGGAAGTAAATCCAATGTTGAAGATCGTAAGTCCCAGTGTAATGACGTAGAAAAAGGACCAGCGAGCACCATGCGACGCGATGGCAGTCGCAACCAGCGGTCCAATAGTTCCACCGATTCCATATGCCCCATGAAGAGCCCCAAGCGTTCCAGCACTGTTGGCAAGATTCGCGCAGAAGACATTGTTCAGGGCAAGCGGAATAGCCAGCCCAACTCCAATGAAGAAGAAACAGGCAACAACCACAGGGAAAGGTGGCCGGCAGATAACTGTAACATGGGCAGCAGCAATCAGGGAGAGGGACATTGCATAGGTTCGAGTACGACCGAAGCGAGTCTCCAAAGCGTCGGTGCAGGCGGCCGCAACAATGAACCCGACCGCATTTGTAACGAAAATGAGAGAAACAATTGCGTATCCTATGTCGTAGTCCCTTTCTAAGTAGGGAATCAGGGCGCCCGGGGCGCTGTCGTTGAGGCCGCCTGTGAGGTTCATCAAGCAGGCACTCAGAAGCCTCCACTTGTTCATCGGAGTACTCGAGAGGCTTTTCAACGCTCCCACGGCCTCGTGGGCCCCAGGATCTGAAAGGTCAATTCTCTCAAGGTCAGCCGCATTGTTGATCCGAGGGGTTCCAGGAGGACTGGAATGCGCTAGGGACGGCGGTCCAGTCAGCACCTGCCCCCACTGGAGTTCGTCAATCTCATACGTTGAGGGAGCACGTGGAAGACCCCATCCGTCCTTGTAGTATGCAGGAGGAGGATTTGTGACTTTCGAGGTTGAGTCAACCTCCAGGAAGGCGCCAAACGCATGAGAAGTCATATTGTATGAAAATGGTCATGTAGAAACTGTATCTTGTAAGATATAAAAGCTTGGGGAAAATAGGAGCAATAAGCAGCATCTGACAAACGATAGAAAGTACGTTTAACAGGATGCAAAGGTAGGTATTTATATCGGGTTCTCACACAATTGTGAAGTAAGAGTTGGGACTTTTGTCGTCACCTATGGGTCTCTGGTGTATTATTCAGCAAGTGATGGGCCTGTCTGGAAGGAGTGTGCTCTCCACTCGAGCCCACAACGTTGAAGGTTCGACCTTGTCAGATTGCTCACCTGCTCTTCGCACAAAGAGACAACTGGCCCCGACTCCGCCAATTTTGAGATTCGATCTGTCTGGATCAGAGAGCTCGGGAATGGCTCCCCCAAGAAGGAAAGTACTGGCAACGGCGGAAGAAACGCTGACCCCTCCCGATGAGTTGGCTGAGGGGCAGCTGATTGCCAAGGTGATTCGCGCAACCGGGAATAACATTTATTCTGTAGAGTTGCCTTCGAAAGAGTCAATGTTGGTAGAGCTTCCGTCAAAGTTCCGCTCCACAATCTGGATGAAACGCGGCTCGTTCGTTCTCGTGGACACGAATGCGCTTGAGGCCCGGGAAAACAAGCTCGCTGGGCAAATCATCAACATCGTGAGAGACGAGAAAGCCTGGAGAAAGGCTCCATACTGGTCTGTGACCCCGGCCGAAATACTTGGAGTGTACTGGTTAACCTGAGAATCCAGGCCAAGAGAGTTTGTGAAGCAACGCTTGCCTGGTAGTGACGATGAAGAGTCAACGGTGGGCAAGTTGCCCGCTTCTGACGATGAGTCGGATGCGTAAGTATCCGCAGACTCCAGGAAAGCCTGAACGCGCGCGATCTTCGACCCAAACCTCGATCGATGATCCATCGATATCGGCTTGACTTCGATCCAATGAGATGATCATTCCCTTTCTTCTTGCTCTCCACAGAACAACCTAATAGAGCGCTCTGAATGTCAGACGTTATCCCTCGATATATCCCGCAGTTTTCTCAATGAACTACTGCGCATGCAACTTCTTCCGATTATCTCGCAACTCCACAGAGTTGGCACTTTTAAAAGCTCCGACGATCTGGATCCAGAGGCATGCCACTACCATGATAGAGCTCACATATGTGGTTGGATACACATTCCACGCCCACTCCTGCGCCCCCCATATTGAGATAATTACGAAGGGGTGGAAACCAGACCGCCACAGCAGCAATGGTGATGCCCATGCAAGGTACGCGAAGAACTGATAGTGTAAACTTCGAGCGTATAATAACCCAATCGCCAGGGACTCCAAGATTGTTGAGGTAATAAACGAGCTTGTGACATGGAATCGAAACCGCTCGCCATGGACGATATCGCGAATAAACTGTGCAGGGGTTTTGCGGGAGGGTTTTGTCCAGCGGAGAGCAAAAAAGAGAGAAAGGAGTGTGATATGCGATGCGAGCAATGAAAGCGAGAAAGTTTTTGAAAGAAAAATTTCTTCTCCAAGGAACCTCCAGTTCACTGTCCACTTGAACAGGAACTGCCGTGTAAACTCGAAGGCTTTGCAGACGTACCCAGTCGCGTTCTGCCGGAGGAATGGCACTGCTAGAAGAATCTATCAAGCCAGACGTCAGTCGCACACGTGTAGACGTATTTTAGAGTCTCGAAGCAATGTCACGACGTACCTGCAAAAGCACCGCCGTGACGCCCAATCCGACTGCTTCGGGGAACCCGACGGTGAGTGTAAGAACCACAGCGATTGCAGGAGCAACCAGCAACAGAGTCATTTTGACGCCCACACCAATGCTCCATATCGTGACTCCAAGCAACCACTGTCTGCGTTGGAACATGAGTATCGCTGCCCAAAGGAACAGGGCTGCGACACCATCGTTGAACATCCTCAACAGGAAAATACTATGCAACCGTTTTGACAAGACCAACAGTCCAAATATATACGGTGGTGCACCGGCGGATCGATAGCAAGCCATTACGAGCGCCAACGTCAACAAGTAAAGAACGGCGAAAATCGCCTGGCCAGCTACGATATCCCGACCCTCGTCCGTAGCATGGAACAGCGCCGAATATATATAGACGTGAGCGGCGGGATAGACGAGCGGGCCGGTGGAGCCCTTGATGAGGGTGTAATCACGTTCGCCGGAGAGGAATAAGGATACCTGTTGCATGTAAGTTGACCAGTCTATTTCTGTGTCTGGGGTATTTATCCAAAGTTAGCAATGTGCAGTCAACCCGGGGCCAGTTCAATCGGGGGAAATACATGGTATCTTCCAGATAATGAAAGCACACAGGGCGCTCTCCATCAGGAGAAGCGAGGGACAAATCCATGTTAGATGTTTCCGGTTCGTGCAGAGATCAAGCGCGAGGTTATAAAGATCCATGATCGTGACGAACGGATCCAGGATCGAAGCGATAGAAGCTCGCTGGAGTCCAGGTATGAAGAACACAAATTGAGTCTCAAGTGTCTTTCCCCAGATCCACGAGCGTGTCGACACACTCACGCTAACCCAAGATGCGAAAACCGCCGCTACTGGACATGGTAATGAAAACACATTTTAGCTCCAAATGCAAGTTTCCATTGGCACGATGCATTTCAGGCGTCCTACCAAGTATTACATACATAGAACCACCGCTTTTTGAATTCAGTAATTGCTAAATCCAACGGCGTATCCGCAAATCGACGGACCCGTAGCACCAACTTTTGCGTACAATGGACTTCTTGGAGAAACGAAACTATCATCTCGAAGAGAATAAGCGCCCATGGGAAATGGCTGAATCAAATGTGTAAGAGAAAGTGAGATGTCCGGAATTGATGGATTTCCTGTCATGGGACAGACCAGTGCCATGCTCTATTTTACAAAAAAGGCCCTTACTGTAACCCAGATGCAGTACACTCTATATTCGCCCAATTACCAACGCCCACTGTAAGACGCAAAACGCACTTTGTCACGGTTCTCGGTCTTGTCCTGAACTGCCTTGCTGTGTAGCTGATTCTTTCCCACCTCCCGTCTGACCCCAGTTGAATCCTAGTACTGTACCAATAACACCTCCAGGTTTAGGTATCGGGCACTCTCGATTCAGCTTTGCCAGCCGCTTTGCCTCTTCCTCCATATGTCTAAATTCCGCTGCCTCCTCTGCCAACTCTCTCGTGCTGTCTGAGTCGACTGTCTTCTCCGAGCTGGGTGGATCAGACTGGGCTAGAACTTTCCTCGGGCGTCTTCGTATTCTCTGCTGATGCACGTCTGGTGCCATGGCAAGTTCGGAGTCTGCAAATGCCCCTCGAGGGGCCGGGCAAGGGAAGAGGTGGGGCAAGCCGACGATGAAAAAGGACGCAAGGAGGGTAATTGTAAATAAGGACGTGGTTGAGCGCGACCGTGGATGAAGATGAGGAGGCATTTTCGCGGAAGCGGGCGAAAAAGAAACAGTTTTAGGAGTAAGAATTGGGAGATTGGCTGCTTAATTGCGGCTTTCGCATCGCATCGATGGAATTGATAGCTGTGTCACGAATTCAACTTTAGAAGAGATTGCATTAGGCAATTGGTGGACATTGCCTACCTAGAGTAGTGTTGGTCCCAGTTATTCAACGGGTAGGTATCACATCGTAGTAGTAGACAGAGGCCGGCCGTGTGGGCAATTGAGTGCTCGGTCCCGCATGATCTTCTTCGGGTGACTTTTTTGGACTTTGAGCGGAAGCGTTGACTTTCCGCATGACGGGAATCAACCTGGTGGAAATATCAGCCAATCAGAGCCGAGTTATCTCTCAACCTTCTGGAGCCAGGCTTGAAGCGTCCTCGCGGGTGGAAAATTGATTGAACCGCTGAAGGACCGACATCACTACTAGTTAGTAGTTACATTAGGAAAGATTACATACTATGTACCTACTCACTCCCCTGTACCAACTAATCTGATGGTGGGATTAAGTAGTATTTCTATGAAAGCCTCCTTGACAAGATCTGTGCGAGGACACTCGGACAATTGCAGGTACTGTCGTAGTCCTACCATGCTAGTATGTGCTGTATTCGTCTCTGGAGTGATCTGCACTGGATGAGGAAGCCCTATTTTTGGCTAATTTTAGCTTGCATATGCGAATGTCATACCCTCGTAGACGAGTGAAATACCGTCGATATCACTAATCCATCTTTTCTACATAATTACTGACCTGAATTACGGAGTACAAGCAACGAACTTTGGTTTTGGATCCACGTTCGCCGAGACTCTCTGGCTATCTAATCTTATCTTGTGCGCAACCGCGCCAAGCCACAACGAGTCGCGCTGAGCAACGGATGGGTGTGGCGCCAAAGTCCCAGCAGTGCAGCAAGACTACTACTAGTTATTCTTCGCAAGCCAACATTGCCGTGCACTGTGTGGTAGTATTATCCGGGCCTGACGAAGGATACATCTGTGTACAATCTCGACCGTTGGATGTTTGAATCTTTCCCACCTGCTCACTCAAGCTCGTTGAACCCTCTGTATCAAAAGGTCAAGTACGCAGTACTACTACAAGTTTTTGAAGCCATTCGTTCACTTGACGGGAATGACGCGCGATTTCCACCATCGATAAGCCCGACCGACCCTACCCCTGCGAAAGGAGCAGAACACCATCGACGGTCTCCTTTTTCTTTTTGCTTTTCTGACACAAGGGTACTGTGGTTCACACAGTACAGTCCATCAGTGACATAACACAGCGGAGGGGCACAGCGCGCCAGCTAACCCGCAATGAGTGACCTTGACAAGTACGTTCCATCTTCCCCGCTTTACGCCTTCATGAAGCTGTCCAGAGCGCTGGCGCTAACAGTCGGAATTTCTGAAATGACTGACTACTGACTCTGTTGACTTAGAGCAATAGCGCAGCTCCGCGCCTGTCGCCCCATCCCCGAACACGAAGTCCGCGAACTCTGCTACAAGGCCCGAGAACTCCTCATCGAAGAAGGCAATGTGGTAACCGTCGACGCGCCCGTCACCATATGCGGTGACATCCACGGCCAATTTCACGATCTGATGGAGCTTTTCCGTGTTGGAGGGGACGTTCCCGATACGAATTACCTGTTCATGGGTGACTTCGTCGACCGTGGTTTCTACTCTCTGGAATCTTTCCTCTTGCTTCTATGTCTCAAGGTGCGGTATCCCGATCGCATGACGCTGATCCGCGGGAACCACGAATCTAGACAAATTACAACCGTTTACGGCTTTTATGACGAGTGTATTCGGAAATATGGGAATGCGAATGTTTGGCGTTATTGCTGCGAGGTCTTTGATTACTTGGCGTTGGGTGCCCTGGTTCTAGGCGCGAGGTCGGAGTTAGACCCTTCTGGAACAGCGTCGAATGAGTATACCCAGTTGAGTTCGATGTCTGCTGGTGGCGATGGTGATGAAGCGTTGGAGACAGAGGTGCTTAATGCGAGGGGAGAAGTCACACAGGCGACATACCGGAAGAGAGATCGTAGCTCCCAGCATGACATGCGGGATATCTCACCTCCTAGAGACATAACCTCCGCTGTCAGCAGCGCACCATCGCGATCCGGTCCCGCTGGAACAGGGGCTACGTCAGACAGCCAGGGTTCATTCTCTACCAGCAGCACAGGGGCTGTACTGTGCGTTCATGGCGGTCTCTCCCCTCTTGTTGACACAGTTGACAAAATTCGCCTCATCGACCGGAAGCAAGAAGTCCCTCACGAAGGCGCCATGTGCGATCTTCTCTGGTCTGACCCTGATGAGATTGAGGGCTGGGGCCTGAGTCCGCGCGGAGCAGGCTTCTTATTCGGTGGGGATATCGTCAAACACTTCAGCTACAAGAACGATCTCTCTCTAATCGCTCGAGCTCATCAACTTGTCATGGAAGGGTTCAAAGAGATGTTTGATGGAGGCATTGTCACAGTATGGTCTGCGCCGAATTACTGTTACAGATGCGGCAATGTCGCGGCCATTCTTGAGCTGGACGAAGATACAAGTAACGGAGGCACGATTGCGAGAAGTAATGGCGATTACGACAGGGGTTTAGGCGGAATTAGAAACATGACGGGTGAGCGAATGACGATAACAGGCCCCGGAAGAAGGTACAGGGTATTTGATGCAGCGCCGCAAGACACGAGGGGGATGCCGGCGAAGAAACCCGTGGCGGATTATTTTTTGGTCAGTTGTCCTCTCTCTACCTTGACTATTCATTCCAGGTTTTTTATCTGGACTGACACGTTTATCCGTCACAGTAATGCTTCCGAGTTCTCTGGTTCTTTTCGACTGTTGAGCTACCAACCTTCCGGTTCCTCATTTTGCATGCGATAGCTTCTTGCGTCAAGTACCAGAATTCGACAGAGACGAGAGACGAGTTTCTTCAATTATGATAGCCTGGCTGACTGTCTCGGCCTCATTCATATAACATGGGTCCATCCATGCAATTCATATATACAAGACTGTCTAAGGGTCATTTAAGATTTCTCAAGAGGAAGGCCTCCCAGGACCAACCCAATCATTCGCCTCGCCCAAAAGATGAAAAACGTGGCAAGCCTGGCTTCAAACCCCACACTGTTGTATAAACCATGTCTAAAAGCAAGCCACCCAATCCCACCGTGTCAAGAAAATCTAATTTGGTCTCATGCATTGCTTGTAATTCAATTCCATGACTGAAGACCCACGCCTAAAAGAAAATACCATTACCGCTACCCTGTCCGTAACCGTTACTCGGAGGTGGATGCGGCATGTTTTGCCCAAGATTGATCGTCGGGGGGTTAGATGGAGCAATAATGTAGTCATTGCCATAACCAGACTGCGTAATGGGCATTTCCATGCTCATACCGAGACCACCGGAGAATTGATTATTAGGTTGCGATGTATGCGAGGGGTTGACACAATTTACACCGGATGCAGTAGTCGTTGGCATTGCTGAATCAAAACTGACACTCGGGCCATTGTCGCGTGCAGGCGACTCCCACGTCCCATCCCAATTGTCCAAACCGAGAGCCAAAGCGCTCTGGTCTTTCATCCACCAATCTTGACTCCCGAAAAGGAGATGTTCCACACCACTGAGAGCAGGCAGTTGTGGAATTGCCGGGAAGGTGGAATTTTGACCGGTACCAGCTGCGGTGCCATTGTTATAAGGATATAAAGGTTCAACGCCTTCTTCCATATTTGTCTCATCGTTGCAATTGATATAAGACGCTCCTTGCTGGCTGAGCGGCTGTGCAGAGATCGCATTTTGTGCCAGTTGACCGCGGGCAGGGATGGCGACAGACGAAGGTTGCGAGGTGCTACTCTGCACCGTCAAAGAATCCAAGTCTGTCGCAAGGATGCCTTGGGGAATGTCCTGGTACGGTGCTGCCGGCGTGGAATCTGGCGTAGAACAATAAGTCGACGGCGATGCTTCCGCCTGCGCTGTCGTCGTCGGTGGCGAGTCAGAACTAGTCGAGGTTGATTGGGTTGGCCGAGGAGAGCGCCAGGTTCCAAACTTCACCCGGCATCGTTCAAAGACGGCAACGGCCTCATCTGGAAGGTCAATTCCCCATTTTTGAGCTGACAAATCGAGAATTTGAATCGTTCGTCGAGCACAAAGCCATCCCTCTGCAATTTCTTCTAGGTTTTTGAGGCCATGTACGATGTCGCGTTTGGCTCCTTTATCGGGAAGATTGAGGAGATGTATTGTGCAAGCTGAGTGGACAATATATACGGCAACATTGCACAGCTGGCGCAAGCCGTAACTGCGTTTATACATCCGAAGCAGCTTTGATATTATGGAGGCTGCTTGCGTGCAAAGCTTTCTTGGCGAAACATGCGCTGGGAGCGGAGAGGTTTCTTTCGTGTATTTCAGAAATGGCCTGTAGAGGTGGATGAACAAAAGTTGGAAAAACATACTGGAAATGTTCACAGTCAGCATGCATCCCTTTACACAGGCACGCCCAACCAGGTCCGAGAAATTAATGAGGGAGATGACTGAAAATAGAACAATAGAACATACTGCATCAACAAGACAGACGGTAACTGCCCATCTTTTGGTTCGAATTCTTTCGGTAAATTCTTTCGCCAGGCTTCCAGTCTAGTATGTAGATGAGTTAACCGTCTCAACTCTTCTTGTTTTCCCAGGGGCTTTCCCAATGGGGTCGGGTGGTAAAAGCTCGATAAAAGGTCGCTACTAATTTCGCACAGGTAGGATATCTGAAGAGCTACGGCTCTCGTTCGGGAAGGTTGACTATGTTCGGAGGAAACGCCAGAGTCCGTGTATGGAGACCAAGTCTCAGCATCCTCCTCAGGAAAAATGTCAAACTTTGGAACTGTGATGTGGGAACCGGCTAACTGCGGTTGGCGGCCGAGGTAGTTTGACCAGCATCTTAATGCCTAGTGTTAGTCCAAGAAGCTGTACACGATATTAGGCTAGAAGAGGTCAGCGTACTTATCAAAAAGGTAGCAACCCCAGAAGGTAATCCTTCGAGCGTCGATGTCTTTCTCACTCAGACTACTCGAGCCCAGGCTAGTAACGTCCACGTTAAGTCCAAGATCATAGGCCATACGAAAGCTCATTCCGCTGTAAACCCAGCCGGATCCCTCCCTACAGCATCCAGCCTCGCGGACTGACATTATGGAGAGGGCTTGGACAGTGCACAATTTTGCCTTTTCAAGTTCGTCGTTTTCCAGAATCAGGCGCTTAGCTTCCTTGAAAAAGTGATCCCCCGCGGTAGCTGAATCATTGGGGTCCTCGCGGGCAGCCGGCCAACTGCTGAAATGGCATCCAAGGGCCAACATGGCATTGACAAGCAGTGGTGAGCAGTATTGGCTGGAGCGGCCTTGGACGAAATCACGATAGAAGAGTTCTTTTGACAGGACTGTGAAATATGCATAGTGCCATGTAAAGTACATGGTAAGAAGGTGGCGGATTAGCTCCTTGCTCTTTGTTACGGTCGTCCAGCAGGTTATGGGATCATTTGAAGCGTCGCCGTCGACGCTATTAATGTTTGGATAGGAGTCGATATCAACCGAGTCTGGTGGGTTGGGGGGTAGGAATATCAAATTAGATGTGCCTCCGACGTATTTAACGGCGCCTTCTTCAAGTCTCATCTCACTCATTTTACCCGCCAATTCATGTTCGAACTGGGGAACGGCGGTCGAGGCATTACGGCTGTCGTTGGACTGGGGTGCAGCCTCTGGTTTGGAACTGCGAAGCCAATCATTCTCGCGTCTCGTTATGGATTCTGCGACTTCCTCAAGATCCTCGCAGGACCGGATCTGTCGAATGAGTTCTGGAACATCGCTCTCGTCGTAGTTCAAAATCGCTTGAATCAAGGTCTGAAGTGTGCTATTCCGATTTTTGAGGTTGGCGATATCTTGTTTATATACCCCTTTGCGGCGGTGATCAGAGTTAGGATCATAGACACCTGGTGGGTGGCTCATTAGCTGGTTGTTACATTTGCATACATAGAGACAGGCAGGCAGAAGGACTTACAGAGGGTATGGTAGACAGAGGCGCATGCTGCACAGCTGGGCGTATTCCCATCACACTGTTGAAGTAGAAGATCAGTATACGGACATGGGTGGGGTGAGGTACCTTAAGAGAAATCGCATTGACCAACCTTGGATTTCCTTTTTCTGCAAGCAATGCAGGCAGTTGAAACACATCGCCTTTTTACTGTCTGCCCACTTTCACGATTTTTGATCCTTGATTTCGCCTTCGCTCCCTGTCGAGGCTGTTCTGCATCAAAGGACCCTTTTGGCCCTGAATCCTGATGTTGAGCTAACTCATTCGCCATTGCCCGTGTAGGCCACTCCTATCTTGTGCGGCGGAGGGGGGGGAGGAGGAGAGCAGCCAAGTCCTTGATAACCGGAATTTTACGCCCATATGGCCGGGCAAACGTGGAGGCCTCGATGGATTTCCGACTTCGTCGTAGGAGGTCCGGATGGGGAATATGACTGTCTGAAGCCCGTAGGTAGAGGAGGGTCCTGCCTACCGACCTACCACTGTCAAGGCGTTAGACCATTTTGATCTTGAACATGAGGCACCATGCTGGCCCCTGCCATTTGATGCCATGTCGGAGCCAGGAGAGGAACACAGACAAAGGTCAGGCTCCACGACATAGGAGGATTGGGCCATACCTTGCCGTTTGAAAAGCTAGCAAAAATAGTCTGTGATGCCGCACCCTTGGGCCAAGCCGCACCTGGCTGACGAGAACTTGCAAAGACTAGGAGCCGGGGATAGCGGATCGATAGAGATAGTATGGGGAAGAGTCCTGCTGATAAGAAGCACGATATCATCGACGCTCCCAATCGGCTGTGCGCAACATGAGATCAGGTTCTCCGAAGTCGAAGTTCAGATCGCAGACGCTTTAATCGTTCCAATCAAGATCTCCTTTTCTAAATGTGGCGACGACCGTCTTGGTCAAACTAGCCTCCTCCCCAGATTCAGCCGATGACTTGGAAGCACTGTTCGCGCAAGTCCTGTACAAGGTGGGATACCCCAGACTCAAAACTCACTTGTTGAACAACGGCCTCTGCGGTTCAATCAGGTCATTGAGGCAAGAAGGCTCACTTGAGAAGCAATGTTGAGCAATTAACTCTCGTGTACGGAGTGTCACTACCTGCGAGGGGAGCCTGAGAACTGGTACTCAGTCCCAGCATCCCCGGTGTTCTAACTGTCACTTGCTTGCCATCCAGGCCCAGCGAAGTGCCACTCAGGCTCTCTGGCCAATCAAATGGCGTGTAATTTAAGACTTTTCCATCCACACATGACCTCCTCGAGAAACTGTCCAACAGCACCGAATACCATCACTGTATTCCGTATTGTGGTAATAGTACGTGAGATTGTACCGTTGCTTTGAGAGCGGATCTGCGCGCCTGAGTGGCAAACGATGCCACCCGGCTTGCCGGGACCAAAATCCCCCACAGAAGCAGGATTTCCCCGTGCAAAAAATGGTTCGAAATACGCTTTGCGAAATCGAACATAGTCCACACTCACACACGCACACACACACACACTCCAAAGCAACCAACAAGCCGCGAGCCCGAAGGATGCCTTCACGAAACGAGATAGCAACGTAATGTACGCACTCAAGGAAAGTTTGAGGTAACTTACTTTCTCAAAGTTTCCGGCCGAGTATTCATACCATCCACCATGCCCAATGGCACCCACGCACAAGGTCATGGTGTTGTACAATTCTCTCGTATTCAACCGCACGCAAAGAAGAGAAGCCAGTTTTGCAAACTCCTGCCCCTGAAGAAGTTGAGTGTGTCCTGGTGTCATTTAGACTGGCGCTCATCGAGACTACTCCTGTGTGCATCGAATGACACAATTCTCTCCAGTCTGTTGAGGACTCTCTTGCATGCCCACTGCTGATCTCCGAGCACGCCACTCGGGACGAAAGGAAGGGAGTGCTTGGCATGCGAAGTTTTTTTCGCTCCTGAATACTAGTAGACGAGTATCGACTGCCCGTGACTACGCTCCGCGGCGACGAGGTAATGCTCCAAATACGGGACACTCCAACAAAGCAGGGTCTCTATCGGCTTCTTGACAATGTCACATCGCCGGTCCAGGCAAATGGGATCAAGACTACTGTCGGAGTCATGGAGCTCTGAGGAATACTAATGATTTCAAATCTGACCGGCCCAACAAAACAAAAGTGACATGATCAAGGTTCATCCCCACAGTCTCACTACAGAGTTACTGCCACTACGACTACACTACTATCCATCTGGTCTGTCTCCTCTGCATTGTTTGTACACGACTTAGTGCTCAGATCCCTTCGAGGTTCTCAAAGCCAGAATGAAGGATGGAAGAGCCAAACTTTGCAATCGACCCTCGGTGTTTCTCTTCTAACATTCAGTGGCGGGTTTTCTTACATGAAACTCTTGGGTCTGGTCAAGTCCTTAGTTATGATTCTGTCTTGTTATCGCGCAGTTCCGATAACGTCCACATCGATGTCTTGTTATCGCGCAGTTCCGATAACGTCCACATCGAGGCCTCTGTCACGTGATGCCTGCCACGTGGTCCCTATGACATAATGCGGAATTGACAACCTCACGTTTCTCCGACCTTCTTCCCGAACTGTTTCGCTCGTCTTTCATCCTCCTGCTTGATCAGCAATGCTCTTACCTTTCGCCGGCTTTATCGATGAATTAATATGAATGGAAGCTGGGGGAAATGACAAGGGCTAGAAGGTGGCTCAACTGAGCTTGAACACTTCACCCTCTCTGACAATAGGCTGACTACTACATACTGCTCACTCCTCGCTGCTCATCTGTGGACCACGCTTTTTTTTGTCGCTTCTCATTCTTCCCCCCTTACTTCCCTTATGCTTTGACTTTGATAGTCAGGCCTAACGAACATGGCGTCTGCTGATCATCTCTCAAACTCAATTCGCGCTCCGAGTGACGGACATTCTTTGTCGAGCAAAAGCAAGTACGATCGCCGGCTGGTCCGAGCAAAGAGTAACCGTCTGGCTACTCACCCTGGTATCCCTCCGTCAGTCGCAGCTTTACTTGAAGCTACCACCATTCCCCTGCCACGCAAAAGCCGACAAAGCCGAACTATTAGAAACTCGTTGCCAAGGAGGAGCAGCAGTGTCGGTCATAAACTGGATGATTGCGCGAGCGCCCGCTTGAGTACGCTCGTCAGTGGCTTGGACGAAGCGGGGAATAAAAGAAGCGTCCCTTATGATGGGAAATGTGATAGTCAGACCTCCGTCACATCCTCACTGCCCGGCTCTCTTCCTTCACTTGAGAGTGATGATGACCGAAGTACAACCACCACTTTTAGCGATCCTCCTACCCCGGCCTCCAACTCAGCACGTGTGCCCTTCGAGAAAAAGCAGAAAGTGGTTTCGCAGGCCGAGCCGTGCGACTCAGATCCCCTGCTCTTGTCTGAAGACTTTCCATTCCCGGAAGAGCCGGGACTTTCGAATGCGGAATCCATGGCTTTTGTCGAAGAAGCCAATCGCTGTGCCTCATCTCGTCCCTTCCCCAAACTAAAGGCAACCTTCAAATCCAATTTCTCGTCCTCGCTCCGAGCCCTAAAAGTCGCAGCGTTGTCGGTATCAAACTTCACGTCCCCGTCTATATGGGTTCATCACTCTCATGGCCAATCCATCCTCAGCATCGCCCCCGAACTGACCGATGACAAGCGCCCAAAAATAACGAACAAAATTCCCTCAGCAACGCTCAGGCGCTACTTGAACCCAAATTCTGCATACGTAAGCTCCATTCACTCTTATTATGAGTCGTCAAGGGGCCGGCATGAACCGGTTGTGTGCACCTCATCGATACAGATGCAGACATACAGCAACTCTTCATCGCATGAAAATTGTGGGTCCCGATCAAGTGATTGGGATCCTCTGAATCCAGCCCCCCGTCACCGCGAGGTTCGAGAGAACAGCGATTTTCTCCGCATGTTCGTCCTGGAGCTGAACATGCGTCGCATGGGCAAATTGCACCCGAACCAACCTGGAAGAGCGCAGGTATGGCTTCCACCTCGCATGGGAGACCCGCTAATATCCAGGTCATGTTCCCTCGAGATGCCAGGATTGGTATCAGCAACGACATCCACTGGCTCCAATATACCGCAGAGATGGGTCAGCCTGACCGTTGATTAACCAGTTTGAAAGAAATTTGGCTTTTTACTTCTTTTCGGCGTTTTTCCACCCATAGATACCCTTAGATTTAGAATGAGAAAGCCTTATACTTTTCACAACAATCCAGGAAGTAGACGATGGATACCCACCTACATACCAAGGTGTGCACAAATTAGATATAAATTAGCGTGAATAGACGAGAATGATCGAAACCGGCTTTAATAGTTTCCGAAACATATTATTTGGGAGGGGCGAATATCTATCGGAAATGGCGCTACCAGTACCAGCTTGTTTCATTGAAGATTGCTCAAATACGCATTCTTCATCTCAATTCCCTTGACCATGAATATGCACCTAGAAGAACTCAAGGATTATCCAACACGCCCTCGCTTTGCCTCCACGTCGTTATCTCACTTCGCAAGGGGTGCGAAACCTTTCATTCACTAATTAGTCCACCAGCCTCCTCATTGCCTAATGTATGTCAGAATGTGAATGGGTGCTACTCACGGTCCTCATCTATCAAAGTCTTTTCCCTCCAACTATCCTCAATCCACCTAACAGTCACAATATGTGGAATCTTCTTCCCTGCCCCAGAACGCTTTGCGATCTCTGAGCGCACGGCTGATATGTCCATATGATGACCTCTGCTTTTTGTCTTATTCCCCTCTTCGTCGACGACGACGTGGGTTATTCGTTTATCTTCGATATCGCCTACGATAGTGGCCCCAGCGAATCTAGCGGTAAGTGATGCACGATGGAGACGGGGCGATGTATCTGACTGCGTTGGCTGCACAAAGTACAACACTTGGCCTCTGAAAAACCAGCCTGGCAAGTCAGTGAAAAGGCCAGTTTCTTTGTCATTCTCTGCGCTCAATCGCTCATAGATCCTAGAAACTTTGGCATGGGAGAGACTTGGTATGGTTTCCATGCCATTTAGAATCTAAAAAGATGGGACGATTAACACGACTTCTTCCTCCAGGAATTCCTGCGGATCACACTTACCTCTTTAAGTTCAGACGGTGTGACATCCCGGGCATAACTGTCGGAGTATTTGTCAACGTGAGAAGCTATCTCCTCAATGTCATCGTCCTTGGTAAAGTACATATGCCTTTATAAGACGTTAGAACAGCAAATCACGGATCTCCCAGAAATCAGGAGAACACGAACCGGGGTTCCAGCGGAATGAGAAACGCTGGAAATCCAGCGTCTATTTCATTTTGCTTGACGCAATCGAATAGCCAACGAGCTCGAATAATATTATCTTTGCCGCTTTTTTGTAATGAAGCGACTTTGACAGTTCCTATTTATGCGTTAATGTAAATACATGGAAAGGGTGTCTCTCAATTGTGAACTTTACTCCTATCAGCTATGCAAAAGGTATTATCGGCTGCGGTATGTGTCTGGTATATCTTGCCACCGTTGGCCTTGATCAACTGCTCCAGTTCCACCTTGGATTTCTTTTGCGGTTCAACGGATTCTGTCATCACAACTAGGTCGGGTGTTAGTCAAAGTGAACTTGTGATCTCATTGATGGATACTTACAGAAGTTTAGCCCTTCAAAAACATCTCCAGACGGACCAGAGTACGAAACCGTTTTCCCTTCGTCGTAGCCAGCGACTGTAAGGGGCTTCTTAGTCGCCCTTTTGGCTCTTTTCTTACGAAAGTTATCAACCTGGAATTCTTTTTCTTGCTGCTCCTTTTCGATTCTGGACTTCAAATCTAAAAACTCTTGCACGGAAAGAGCAGTAGCCCAGTTCTTGTCCTGACGTAGACGTTTGAAGCGGGGGAAGCGGAGAGTGAGTCCGATACGAAACTGGTCACTAACTGTGACGGAAGCGGCCTTGACGCAAATCACAAAAGATTCGTCTGGCTTTATCCACACGTCTGGTCGCTCATACTGCGCATCTCCCCCAGCAAGCTCTATATACTCTGTCGGTGGCCTTCTGGGGTCCCACTCCTTCCATTTGCCCTCCGTATGGTGCCGGATGGTTGCATAATCAACGGCAGTAAAGCCGCCTCCAACTTTGCAAAACGAATAGCACTTCATCGGATTTGCACCATTTCGAACCTGAGTATCATCCACTCGCAACCCACAGAGAAACGATGATAAAGCTCCACCACGCTTGCCCGAACCGTAGTATCCGCCTATTACGACGACGTCCAGCGACTCCCCAAACTCAGTCATATATTCTGGCTTGACTTTCATCCAGTCATCATGACGCTCGTTCAGGCGGTAGGGAGAATTGGGATTCTTCAAGACCAAACCCTCAGAGGCCTCCGCAATAACTTTTCTTAGTAAAGGTTCAATATCTGCCGCGCTATGGGCAACGACGTATGGATGAATCTCAAAACGTCGATGGACCGGAATCACACTCGCTTCAAGGGCCCTCCGTCGATCACGCAAAATATATCGCGTCAGTGGACGATTATTGAGGTACAGAATATCGAACACTCGAAACAATGGTCTCTGCCCACTTGAGAAAGGGTTGCGCTGCTCAGATATCGCGGCAGTCTTTAGCGTGCCAAATGGGACAGGGGCGTCCTGCTCTGGATCCCAGGTAATCATTTCTCCGTCCAGAATGATGTTGTCCACTCCATCTACAAAAGCCTTTGTCAAATGCCTCGTCAGGGCACCGTTTTCATCATAGAAACCATTTCCATATAGGTAGGTATAATCCTTTGCTTTTCGAGACCAGAAGCCAAACATCTTCCCTCCAGGTACAGAACTGTCAGACTGCATGTGAAGCTGCATTCGCTCCCCATCCATTTTTTCTTCGATCCAAAATGTAGGGTCTTCCGGCGATAACCTCATCCGCTCGATCATTTTCTCGAATGAATGCATTTGGAACTGCGCAAGCTGAGGCTGGAAGCATTGCATAAGCGAGACTCTGGCCTCTTCATCTTCGAGTCGAACATTCGGATCGTACAACTCCCAACACACGCGACGAAGACTGCTAGATATGCTAAACAGAGTTTCCGCATCAGGATGCCATATATCAAAGAACGTACGTTCCGTCGCTCCGACCTTCATCTGACGGAGAATGATTCTGATCAACCACATTAGCTCCTCCGGGTTCATTCGTCTGTAAAATTCTGCAAGGATAGGGAGTTGTTCATCTTCTTTTGAAGCAGCAGCAAGCTCGTCCAGGAGATCATTGACCTCTTGAATCGTCATATCCCCCACTTCAGTTCTCATAGGCCGTTTCGAGATGACTTCATAGCACCGACCTGCGAAATCGCCAGCCATCCTGCTGGCAGCTGTCTGGCCGGGTAATTTCCAGTTGAGCAAACTGAACCCATCCTCCGAGTTTTTATCAATCTTCATAATTTTGACGAGAAGCTTGCCGATTGTTTTCTCCTTCAATCCATACATCGCCCTATCCCTATCCTTTTCAGGAATAATTAGGCGAAACGCAGGGAAAATGTCGTCTCCAACTTCTTTGCGCCACCTGGAAATAAATCTCTGTATGATATCACGCCGGATTTCATGTGGTGGGAGATGTTGTGCGCTGTGTCCGTGAGGCCCAAGCTTCCTACGGGCCGCTGTTGGGCCGGTTGGCTTCTTCTTAATCTCATTGAGCGGGTTGAATAGTGTGATGAAAAGCTCGTGAAATGGCAGGGTTGGCGAGTGATTGCGCGGCCGAATAGGGTATCTGAAATCGATCAATAACTTGAAAAATGGACTCTGGTTGATCCGACACTGCATAGGCAACTGACTAACTTTTCATCCAATTCATGCTCTCCCATATCCGAATTTCCTGGGCCGTCTAAAGCCATTTTGATATTTGCTGAGACACGGTAAATGAGAACTAATATTAGTAAAGTAGAAGGAGTAGTAATACTAAGTTAGTACAAGTACTCGTACGTACTGTACTATGCAGTACATAGTAGTGGCTTAAGGATGAGCTAGAAGTCGAATCAAAGGCCAAAGCTTCGGTTCCTGATAACCAAAGAAATCAATTTCGTAGGATATTACACAAGAAGTACACAAGAGCCTGTGAGTGAAGAAGAAGGGAGAGCAGCCATTGTATATAAGCTTGAAACCTCATGCATCTTCTGGCTCGACTTCGCAGCAGGCAGCAGACGCGACAACAATCCACGTGAGCTGATGTCATAGGTTTGTATCGTTTGCAATAACGCGTTGAGGTGAGACGGTGCCTGCAATCCCCACCGCGTACGCACATCAGACAATGCAAGGTTCGAACCTCAGAGTATATGGCTACTAAGATGTGTCTTCTGGTGTCCCTGATTTGCATGTAGGTCAAGGTTACCCTCTTGATGTTGCCGCTAACATACGACACAGTACTAGTGGTCGTAGTACTAGTAATTTTGAGGTCTCATGGCACTGCGCGGTCCACCAGGATGGCAATGTGGTAGTAGACAATGTGCACTGCGGATTCCGTACGCGTTGGTTGGTGGGCTAGAGTGTGGTAATGAATATAACAGAGCGAAGCGCCGTAACTTTGAATACTATGAACAGGCAACGCGAAGAAGTCTCGACGTAAGTAGGTCAACCCTGTTAGTTGGAGTTTGTCTGACACTCCAACTCCGTCGGCTTAGCGGACACCGCTGCGCTGCCAGGGGCAACATCCGCACAACTCAACCGCATCGCTTCAACCCCAGTCTGTCTCAGTATACTATGTATACTGGTCAACCCCTTTATTGTTGAAACCAAGCTGCAACGATACGCAGCTGGGTCACCCGAGATCACATCCAAGCCATAATGATCATCAAAAATCGTTGTAATACCCGCTGCGCGACCCAGGGGCAATGCCGGATATGCTTCAAAACCAGCCTCTGAACCCATCAGAAGGACGGGGCTCTTCTCCACAAACTTACATTGCCGTTCTCCAAGCGAGAGAAACGAATCCCAATGGTCGCCAATCTACAGCCCTCCAGGGTGCGACATTGGCTTTTGCAACGCGAACAGAGAAAACACCTGCAGAAGCCCCAGCGGCCAGCAGCTGCAGCGATGGAGCGAGGAAAGCTTCCTTGATTGCTGGAGCAGTCACGAAGGTTCACCCAGGGATCCAAGAGGATCTGTCAACGGATACCGTCAGGAGAAAAATCCAGCAATTCTCCGCCAAGTCTGTTACGGGTTCACATACTTCTGTTGCATCTTCGAATTCGCAATATATTGCGGCTCATCTTGCTGCGGATCGTTCCAAGGCACGGGCGGTTCTTCACCCGTTGTCCTTACCTTCTAGAAGGGCCACAAACCAAAGAACTCGAAGCTTGGAGCGTGGAAATGTAGGGTCAGTTTCCACATCCCAGAGCGTGGATGCTGGCATTGGGCTTTCCGCACATCATGACTCTGACAGACCAAATAAGGAACTCGAAGAAAGAAATACGCTGCTGGCACATATAAATCACTCGCGCTCTTCAACACAACTACATGAGAACGCAAATCCGCCAGGATCCGACACCATGAACAATCTTCGCGGAAGCCCTGAAAAGAAGCCAACACTCCCGCCTAGAATCCCGGAACACAATACATCGAATAAAGCCTCGTCTCCGCCCCTACCGATGAGAGGTGCAACTTTAGCAGAAGCGGAAAAAGCGGGACAGCTCTCCCATCTACCAGACCAGAGGTCACAGTCGAACGCTCAGGGCCCAAAAACGGCAACATCGTTAAGAGCCTCATCGGATGATGTCAGGGTGGCTTCGTCACTGGCGTCTTCTCGTGCGCCAACTCCGTCCAAAACGACAACGCCTCCCCCACCCTCTCCACATCGTCGCACGAGATCGCGATCTCTCTTAATACATCCACCAGTCTCCCAGAGCAACCCTTCTCGCACTCCTAGTCCAACGAAAGGCCTGAGACAGACCATGCGGATAGAATCAAAGTCGGACAATGAGGGCGAGAGATCGAGAAGCCACCACAGTCGCCCACGCATGATCAGACCGCACCCCTACAAACACAGCGAAGGAAGCCGTAGGTGGCAAGACCGAGTCACGGAACCCGAAAGAAAGCGATATGAAGGTGTCTGGGCGGCTAACAAGGGGTTACTCTTTCAGTCTGATGACGGCGATCTACAGGTGCAGGATAAAGTGGTGAATGTCGTAGTCCGCGACATTTGGTTGCGTAGTCGACTGCCGCCTAGTCTCCTAGCGCGAATCTGGGACCTGGTCAGCCATGATGCGGAGGCTATGGCTCTGTCGCGGGAAGAATTCGTTGTTGGGATGTGGTTGATTGATCAGAGCCTGCGTGGATGTAAGCTGCCGCCGAGAGTGTCAGACAGCGTGTGGGAGAGCGTGCGAGCAACGACCTTTGACCTTCATCAACCCAAAATTTCGGTCGTCGATATTCGTTCGTAGCTTGGTTGATCAGCGATGGATCAATGCAGGAGTCCATTGAACTAATCTTACTAATCAGTCCTCAACAACTCGTCTCATTGAAACATCAATAGTGCATTGCTGTGGTAAGCACTTCAGTAACAATCTAGAGTATATTACTATGGATATGTGGACGAGTGAAAACAGCCATTATGAAAGTCCTGTTCCCTTTTTTTGGGAGCTGAGCACCTAACGCAGTGTTTAGGAAGCTCTTCGGTCTGTTTCTGAACTACAGGTTAGCCCTGCGTAATCCATCACGAATAACTAACTAGCTGCATCATGATTGGTATGATTTGTGGTGGAGTAGCAACTATTCCTCTTCTGGTAAGATAAGTCAAATCCTTTGCGAGCTTGGCACATTGTACCTAACTACTGGGTAACGTCCACAAGCGAGCGGAACACATTTTTAGTCAACCCACATCTTCTTGTCAAGCAAGCAATATGTCAACAATGGAAGGGGATCACCCTTCTTATCTGGAGAGAAGAGTCCTTTTAGCCATTCAGGCCCCTAAATTAGGTCAAATTTTAACTGTACGAGCAGCAGCAAAGTTATACAATGTTCCTCACACTACCCTCAGCTATCGCATGCATGGTCGTACGGCACGCGTTAATACTCCCCCCAAAAACCGAAAGCCTAGTCTTATCGAGGAGGAATCTCTTATTCAATGGATTCTAGCCATGGATGAGCGAGGTCAGCCACCCCAGGTTGGAACTGTACGAGAAATGGCCAATGTTCTCCTTGCCAACCGAGGATCCAATCCCCCGCCCACGGTTGGCTAGAATTGGGTACGAAATTTTGTAAGCCGCCATGAGGAGCTGAAATCAAAGTTCTCTTGCAAATAAGACTACCAACAGGCGCTTTGTGAGGATCCTGAGGTGATACGTGGATGGTTTAAGCTTGTACAAAATACCATTGCATAGTACGGATCCTACCAGATGATATATACAACTTTGATGAGACTGGGTTCCAGATGGGAGCTATTGCAACTGCAAGAGTGGTTACAGGGTCTGAAAAAGCCAGGAATCCCAAGCTTGTACAACCTGGACATAGAGAATGGGTAACTGTTATTGCTGGAGTCAATGCAATGGGCTGGCCTCTGCGTCCAATGATCATTCTCAAGGGAAAGATGCATCAGTCCTGTTGGTATGAGACAGAAAGATTGCCAGATGATTGGGTGATTGGAGTCAGTGAAAATGGCTGGACAAATGATCAGCTGGGTTTTTATTGGCTGAAAGAGATGTTCAACAAGGAGACCTTACCTCGTACAAAGGGCAAATACCGACTGTTGATTCTGGATTGGCATAGAAGCCATGCCTCAGCTGAAGTTGATCAATTCTGCTCTGAGAATCATATTATTGCTCTCCATATGCCACCACATTCATCCCATTTCCTTCAGCCATTGGATTTTGGCTGCTTCTCTCCTCTGAAAGCAGTGTATGGACGACAAGTGGAGAACCAGATGCGGCTTGGAATCAACCATATTGACAAGGAGGAGCTTTTGGCCCTATATCTTGCAGTTCATTTACAAGCTCTGAATGAGAAAATATCAAGAGTGGTTTCAGAGCTGCTGGATTGATTCCATAAGATCCTGATCAGGTTCTCTCGCGGCTTAATACCACAATGCGTACTCCCACGCCACCAGGGACCTCTCATAGCTCTCAGGCCTCCTGGGTCACAGCCACTCCATATGATTTACGTGAGCTGGAGTGGCAGACTGAGAAAGTTAATGAACTATATCAAGCGCCGTATGCAGAGTCCACCCAGCCCAACTAATCAAGCCCCGCGTCAGCTGGTCAAGGGCTGCCAGATGACCATGCATAGAATGGCACTTCTAGAGGAGGAAGTCAAGGGATTAAGGGCTGCAAATGCAAATCAAAAGAGGAAGCAAGCAAGATGCCGTACATACATAGCTCAAGAGGGTGCTTTAAAGGTTGAGGAAGGCTTGGATCACGTACAAAGGATCAATGAACAGGAAAGAGAGGTGGAAGAGGCTTCCGCCTCTCAACCACGAAAACGTGCTGCACCGCGCTGTAGCATGTGCAATACTATTGGACTACTGCTCGTACATGCTTTAGGCATGTAGAAAATAATCAATAATTAACTAGTTTTTCTTCATAGTCGAGGCTTGAAGGCGTTGTTGTCTCAGGACCTGGCGGAGAAGTACTCCGCTCGCCTGTGTGTTCCGCTCGCTTGTGGATTACGTTAATGCTTAGCTTATCACCAGAGCCAGAACGAACTTCTGGCGCCCATCTCCAGCTGTTTCTCGCCGCTCAGCTCTGCTGGAAGAAGCTAGATACTACCATTAATAAAGTGCCTGCGCTCTGATCATCATTTGGATGTGCACTGTGTGTTGCATGCCGCCTGCACAGTTGTGCTTTGCCCACAAACTCGTTCAATCCGTGTCGTCGCCTCTGCATCACGCTATGGCGTCAACTGAGGGCGAGAACTACCAAGCGCAGCTACATGGATCATCATCACCAAAATCCATTCAAAAGAAAAAGAGAAAGTTTGATAAACCGCCTGTGAAGGTTGCATGTTTGACCTGGTGAGTGAACATGCAATAGCACCATTCAAGTTCTTTCTATTTTTCACTGTGATACCCTTCGATTTCCAGCTCGCATTTTTCCCTTCTGTCTTTTTCACTTCCCGATTTTAAGAACATGTTATAATAACTCTATATGCCTCAGTCGACATTCTAGGATCAGATGCGATGGGGCTGAGCCCTGTGGCGGGGTATGTTCAATCCCTATTCCC
>FQSS02000807.1:27525-101663 GCA_900128795.2 Malbranchea cinnamomea | reverse complement strand
TCTGGAGCTGCCTTCTCTAAATATGATGCTGAATATGTAACTTCAGTGCGTGGCAAAGGGTAAAGAATGTTTCTATTTACCGAGCCGACGAGGAGGCCCCCGCAAAAGACGGCCGAAGCCTCTTGATCCTCCTCCAAATCTCCCTCAGTTGGATGACAGTAAGCTCTGGGAATTTTGACAACCCCCCTTCCCCTAATTTGTCTCACGCGCTTGGTACGAATTAATCTAGTAGACACCTTTCATCAATTCGAGACACTTGCCGCTCCTGGTGCTGGACTACGACACCTTGATTTTTCTATTGAAGTCCAGTCAATGCTTGAGAACTTGATGAGTGTTTCTAACTCTGGAGAAGTCACCACTGGGAGCGAAAGCGTGAGTGCACCGTCTGAAACAATTCCATCTCCTTCCCGCGAACGGACGCGAGTGAGAACGTACGGCAGTGAGCATGACATGTAAGTCTTCGTACTCGATTCCTGTATTGGAGCTATCAGCTTCCTAACTCTTCACAGACTCAATGCCTACTACATCTTTATCCATCAATACTTTCCAATATTTCCTCCTTCTCCTGTGCCGCTTGCTGTTGACCAACCATTGGATTTCTCTTGCAAACTGCCAAATTGTGCTGTTTCACAACCTCCACTTTCTTACCTCCCCCGGTCACCTGTGAGCTTGGCCATCTCGGCTATTTTGGCTCTCGTACCTCATCCGGACGATCCAGATCCGTCTGACGCAGAGTCCGTGCTGCTTCGGAGGTCATATTCTCAAAATTTTGCCCGCCTTGCTTTGGAGGCTGTTGAAGCCGATTCAGAGCTCTCCGAGTCCAGTGCCATGCCGTCCCAAGCATTACAAAATGAGCGGACAATTCCCAATCGCTTCCCCATCCACCCTCACGCGCCTGTAGAGCTGGAGGCCATCCTGGCGCTGCTTCTCCTCAGCGTGTACGAATATGCGCAACGGGGAAACGTGGTTAAAATGCGAAATCGTGCCGGTCAAGCCTTTACGATGGCAATGAATCTGTCACTTCATTCTCAGGGCCCGGAAGTTGATCTTTTCAGTGAAGCCAAGCGACGAGCTTGGTGGATGACTGTGAGCAATTATTTACGAAATCTCTCACGTAACGAGGTTCGCTTGTCACAATTTGCTAACCAGTGAAACCGTAGTTTTACTGCGTCTGCCAAGGGTCTATTGTAAGCTCAACGGTATGGACACCCTGTCAACCAGTTTATGGATGATACGACTGACATTTCAAAGACCCCGCAAGTCATATACAATGATCCGCGCTTCGTCACGCCATACCCGACATTCGCTTCCGACACGCAGGTATCTACCCACCGCCCTAGCGACTAAAACTTCCCCATGCACTGATCAACGGCACATATAGGGATGGTCCATCCTGATACAAGCACAGCAAGTTCTCCTTGCAGCCACGCAATTTATCACTGATCTTAACCACACCCTTCGGGCAAGGGGCAATATGCTGCACATCTACGATCGAATGAAAAAGCTCGATACGTGGATACGAGTCGTCATGAGCCAGGCTAACATGCCGCCCCAAAACTCCCAGAAAGCGGCTGACGACTACACCTCTGAGGCTATCACCGCCAGAAGTATCCGATCAATCTCCCGAATAAAACTTAGCAGGTAATTTTTTTTCATTTCTATATTTTTTTTGTGGGTGGGTTGTGGATGGGTTATGTTTTGTTTAGAACTGTGCCTTGTGAAGCTGACTCGATGACAATAGCGCGCGTATAAAAACTCACAGATTTCGGGCTTTCATGGATATTCCGATTTTTATCAAGAAGCATTGCGACCTCTCATTCACGAGCATTGGATGCTCCAAGAGCGAAAACTCGCCTTCAAGCACTGATGATCAAGGTTTCTCTACGCTGTCTTGCTGCAACCATTCTAACACCGCGTCAGCGCATAGTCCTAGCGTTCCATGGATACCCGAAAATGCTTTTCCATTCTCGAGTTTTACGTCGACAACGATATGTTTGCAATCCGCACTCACGGCAGCACAAATGTTCGACAGTCTCCCTTATCCTCAGCCATCGTATAGGACAGACAGCCTCAGTGGGTCTGACCCTGGTCGTCTGCTACCTCGGACTATGCCATCATTTGCATGCTGCGCTATGCAAAGCAGTTATGCTATGCTGATGCTGTACTACAGGTCTCGCTCAATGAAGCAGCAAGTCGAGGATGCAGATCAACCAATTGACCCAGATGAGCTCGCCGATGAACTATACCATGGGCTCAGCTGCATATTAACAGCTGTAAGAAATTTCTCGATAGCTTTTGAAGCGCTTGGTGGAATGAAAGGTCGGCACTTTGTCTCTTAATTGGAAACAAGAGGCTCTCACGCTAACATGACGCATAGAGGAAATCGAAGGTGCCCTTTTGACTGCATTTCCTCAATCCACATAAGCAACACTCCTTTTTTTTTTTTTTTGCTGGTTTCCTGACAGCTTCAGGACCCCCAAGCCACAGACAAACGACTTGAGTACCCGCAATATCTTTTTAAACCCTCCTTAAACAGAAGGCTTGGTCATTTCCTGTCCTCCTAACGATGTCATGATACCTCTCCTTTCTCATGCTTTCTATTGCTGACCTTGGTCTTTTGCCTGTTGAACGGGCCTATCATATGGTTATGCATATCTACGACATCTCACCTCAATCTTTTGTTTGGTGCTTTCCAGGTCAAAATTTTCAACGAACCTTCCTCCCAGGGTTCGAATCTCTGATGCCCAGTTAAGACGTATCCTCTCAATGGAGTGTCGCCTCTGGTCGACCATTCTGCCCAAGTTTGGGATAATCTATATCGCATTGAATCTATCAGCTCTAAAAGCACAAGCTTTGCTGACGAGATGCGCTGTTCAACTCCACCAAGTGGACAACGCCACCGCAGACGCTACCTTGATCACATTAAGGCCAGAATGATATACAGCATCACAAATACCAAAATCAAAAATCCGGGAGAAGTCGTATCGCTAAACGCATTGCAAAGGAAAAAGTTGAAGTCAGAGATAACAGCCATGCCGACGTGTTACTTTGTGTCAGACTATAATTTCGACCTGATCCCTTCCAGGCGGAATTTGACGTCTTTCAAAACCTTGCTGGAAGGCTTCCAGTCGTCGAACTGTTGGAGAAGCGCCATTGTTTCTTCAGCTAGCTCACGGCGAACGTACTCTTCTTCCAATACACCACGCATGGCGAAGGGAAGGATGAAGGGGTTGGAGGTGGCTAAGCGGGGCGGTCTGTGAACTTCAAGGACAGCGTGGGATACCGATGTAGTCTCCAAGGCAAATTCGATGGCAAGCCTATCGTCACAAAACATAAAAAATATTAGCTGTCAGTCTATCCAAGAGTGTAGGATGATCCATGGGCGAGATAAGCGTACTTGTAAACAGCGTCGTCGTCATAGAGGCGGGAATGGCCCTCTCCTGTGTACAAGCTTCCTGCTAGTGGAGCGCTCAGTTCTCGAATGAGACCGTGGTCCGAGATTCCGAGATTGCGTAATTTCATTGCAAAACCAACTAAATGTGATAAACTAAACACCGAAATTAGTAGCTGGTCACTGTCACAATGAAGTTTTATAGGTAGGACATACAAGCTAGGGGCGTGGACCCTGCCGTCCACGAAAACGGCGCGGTATATATGAGGATGGGAAACACATGCGAAGGTAGATGACTTGAATGCTCCTTAGTAAATGGACCGAATCATAGGAGGCATGGATCTTACGCACCTCTAACGAAACCAGCTGATCATCGATACTTCCAATGTACGTTATTTTGACGCCAAAATCCAGTACTGTCTTCAAAGCTGCCATATAATCCT
Source organism: Malbranchea cinnamomea (assembly GCA_900128795.2). NCBI lineage: Eukaryota > Fungi > Ascomycota > Eurotiomycetes > Onygenales > Malbrancheaceae > Malbranchea > Malbranchea cinnamomea. The sequence continues at coordinate 97,829 of FQSS02000807.1, read as the reverse complement.
GTGAAACCTTGCTCTTGGGGTCTGCAAAATCGAACAGCTCCCCAGCGGAACCACTGATCCAACGAGATCTCAAGTCAGGAAATGGGCCGAGATTTACCCCAGCCATGGCACAAATACCGATCTTGGCGGAGTTCACGCAACCAAATGCTATCAACTTTGCAACCAGCATGGTCGCAACGGGAACCCCCTGGCTGTGGCAGGCTACCATGATAAAGTCTGCTGCTCTGATATGCTCAATCCAATTGATGAGCAATTTCCACAGCAGGTCAACTCGTTCTTCGATGTGGCCTTCTCCTTCCAACGCGATCTTCTCAATTTCGCAGGGACATCCACATAGATCAGCCCACTCTGAGATGGCCTTTGCTGCGTGAGTGGAGAATTTTACCGACGTTCCCGTTGGCTGTCCAAGGACAGTCCGCAAAAGAGGAGCCGGAAAGTAACCATGGACACCAATCGCTATAGCCTTCTTCACACGTGGAAGCTCGTGAACCAGCGATACATGCTTCGGCTCTGAATCCTTATTAGAGTACAGCCAGCGATTGAGCTGTTGAAGTATGCCTGGTTTCTCCTGGGGACGGAATGTACGCTTTAAAGAAGGGAGTAGTTGATTAGGTGCTCGTTGCGTTTTCCTTGATTCCGCGGAAGAAGGTTGCTTCGCAACTGCAGGCTCACTCGAAATACTGGGTTCCTGAAGGCGATGGTGCCCAGTAGTCGTCAACAAACCTTGTGCAACAGCATTTTTCGTCTGCTGCCTGACAGTCTCTGCTTGAGTCACTTGAGATGTCACAACCTCAACCTCTGATGTAGCTGGCTGCGTCTGGACGGTCTCAGATATCACCTTCTCTTGAGAATTCGTTCCATCTTTGCCTCCAGTATTTTGGCTCTGTCTTCCCAATGGCCAAAAAATCCAGCCCGACGAAGGTTTTGGGGCATTCTGGGGCTTGCTGATCACCTTCTCACTACTTTCACCCCGCCTATCCTCCGCCTCTTGTGGTTGTGCAGGTCTTGCTTCGTTGTCGATTGGCTGCTGTGTCTCTTCGGCGACAACAGGTGGTTCTGCATGCTTGGTTTCGACTGGAGCGGTACTAGAGCGGGTCAGCAGCTGTAACCAGGAGCGCCTTTGCGCTTCTGATGCTGCAGTAATGTCTTTGTCGGGCACTTCACCTCCTCTATCTGCTTGATGATCAAGTACTTCCTGTTCTCGTTTCGATTCAATTTGGGGACCAGGCGACTCCACCGATTGCCCTACCGCTGACGCCTCGGTAGAGTCGGTTTGGGATTTTGATGGAGCATCAGGGCTATTTTTAGGCCTGAAGAACCAATTCGACCACAGAGAAGACTGCTGCGTAGATTCTTGAGAAATTTCTTGCGCCTCTCCAGCAAAAATGGGTGTATTTGAGGCCTCTTGATTAGCTTGCTTTTCGCCTTCCTTCTTGTCGTCATCAATCACCTTGGTTTCGAGCTCAATCTGAGACTTTGCTTCCTCGGGCCCATTTTCCTCTCCACTAGATTCTGAATCATGCAAACTCTTGGATGGAGTCGATAGTTTTGCAGACACTTTAGGCATCTGTGGTACAGAGGCTGATCTCGTAGAAGCAATGTGGACTCGCGTGGTGGTAGTATCGGCAGGCAGCGACCTCGTTGAGGATGCGCTTTTCCTTGTAAGGCCAATGGTGGGTGAACGGACAACGCGTGAACCGGAGAAGGATGTTGTCGACGAGTTTCGCTCTGAGCAAATAGGGCCCGATGCCGAGATGCTTTCACGCGCAATTTCAGTTACCGCGGGAGCTTTTGGTCGGCGGGGCCAGGTTCTCATATACCAGTTCTTCTGGTGATTTCGCACGTGAGTTCTCTTGAGCTAGACATACACACCAGATTTCCACAAAACTAACCATATCATTGCCATTTTTGGCATTCTGAGTGTCTTCGGGCGTCTGACTACCACTGGGGTCTCGGTTGGCGCTTGTGGAAGAAGGCTCCGTTGAAGATTTTCGGCTCATCCGCTCCTGTGGCTGCGCAGATGCCATCGATTCCAACGAGAACGCATGACAGAAGATGCAGTTAGCAGAAGTCCATATGGTGCTTTTGCGAACCACAAAGTGCCGTTGGGAACAATGGCCAGGGCCTGGGTCGCTGCGTTGGCGTAGCACCTGTTGCGTCACTTGATAGGCTACCCTGCGGAGTAACGTGGTGTCACAGGTTCGCCGAATCATGTGATAGCTGTGGCTGGTGCAGTGGCTCGGGTTGGCGAGATTTTCTTGGCGTGCGATCCTCCGAAACTTTTTGATGGTAGGAGGATCGGAACGTCCATTAGATGAGGCCTTAACCAACCCTCTTTTGCCGGGCCAAGTCATTGTCGGGCTTCAAAGATGGCGATTCAAAAGAAGGTAAGAATGCTCAATGTGTTTTTAAACTTTATATGATTGCTAATACTTACATCTTGAGTAGCATGGCAAGGGTCGTCTCGATAAATGGTACAGGCTCGCCAAGGAGAAGGGCTACAGAGCCCGTGCCGCCTTCAAATTGATTCAGCTCAACAAGAAATATGGGTTTCTTGAGAAAAGTAAAGTCTTGCTCGATTTATGCGCCGCGCCTGGGGTAAGCTGCTATCTTTGATTTCCTGGTGTTTCTACAGACTGAAATGGTTTCTAACTTGTGCAATCTTCCCAGTCATGGTGTCAAGTTGCCGCAGAGTGCATGCCAGCTGAGAGTTTAATCATCGGAGTTGATCTGAGCCCTATCAAACCAATTCCCCGTGTCATCACTTTCCAGAGTGATATCACCACCGATAAATGCCGTGCTACAATCCGACAGCACTTAAAGACATGGAAGGCTGATACTGTGCTACACGATGGAGCCCCCAATGTTGGTACCGCGTGGATTCAAGATGCATTCACCCAGGCAGAATTGGTTCTGCAGGCCATGAAATTGGCTACAGAGTTTCTGGTCCCTGGTGGAACGTTCGTGACGAAGGTTTTTCGGTCGAAAGATTACAACTCATTGATCTGGGTGTTCAAACAGCTATTTACAAGTGTCGAGGCGACAAAACCTCCCTCATCGCGAAACGTTTCGGCAGAGATTTTCGTCGTCTGCCGCGGATTCAAAGCGCCAAAACATATCGATCCCAAATTCGTTGACCCGAAACATGTGTTTGCTGAATTGCAAGATCCCACTCCGAATAATGAAGCAAAAGTATTTAACCCAGAGAAGAAAAAGAGAAAGAGAGAAGGTTACGAGGAGGGGGATTATACTCAGTTCAAAGAAACTCCCGTGACAGAATTTATCAATACTACTGATCCAATTGCCATACTTGCAACATACAACAAGTTGAGTTTCCAACAGCCCCCATCCGGTGACCTCGCGATGTCGACGCTTGAAAGGCTACCGGAAACTACAAACGAAATTCGAATGTGCTGTGAAGATCTCAAAGTGCTAGGAAAGAAAGACTTCCGCACATTACTGAGGTGGAGATTAAAAGTCAGAGAAAAGTTCGGACTGGCAGTAAAGAAAGGCTCAGCCAAGCCAGAAGAAGGCGATGAGGTCACTGAGATTGCCCCGATGGACGAGGAATTGGCCCTTCAGGAAGAATTGCAGCGATTGCAGGACAAAGAAAAAGCAAAGAATAAGAAAGAACGGCGCAAGGAGAATGAACGGAAGCAAAAAGAGATTGTCCGCATGCAGATGCACATGACAACCCCGATGGAAATTGGCATGGAACAGTCAGGTCCTTTGGGAGAAGGAGCAATGTTCAGCATCAAGCCTGTCAACCGCGAAGGCGCAACGCGTACAATAGCGAGTGGCAAAATGGCTTCCTCCCTAAGTGATGACGAGAAAGAGAGCGAAGAAGAGGCAAGCGAAGACGAAGAAACTGATGAAGAGGAGGATCGTCTGGAGCGCGAATTAGACGTTATGTACGAAAGGTATCAAGAGAGCCGCGAAGAACGTGACGCCAAACAACGGGCAAAGAAAGCGCGACAGCAATACGAACAGGTTGAATGGGAAGGTTTTTCTAATTCCGAAGATGGAAGCGATGATGATGGGGATGATGCCTCTCAAGTCAAACCGACGGTTCCAAAAGGGATCCAGTCCAAGTCGCTATCGAACAAAGCAGCCGTGTTTTTTGACCAGGATATCTTTCATGAGTTGGGAGATCTGGGGGAAGAGGAGGATTCTGACAGCGGTATTGGAATGGATGACGATGAGAAGTTAACACCCGAAAACGGTAAGGATGCTGAAAATTCAGCCGTATCAAAGAAAAAAACTGGGAAAGCCAGCAAAAATGCACTTTATTCTTCATTGGATCAACACAACAAGGCGGGTGAGTGGGGCAGCGATTCATCTGATGACGAACGAGATAAGAGAAAGGATCCGAGGAAGAAAAACGGTCAACTCGGTAAGTGGCATTTCAGGAGCTAAGAGGATAACGATACATGAGCTAACTCTCCTTCCAGATATCGACATCATAACAGCAGAAGCCATGGCACTAGCCCAATCATTAGCCACGGGCGAGAAGAGTTCAGCCGACGTCATCGACGATGGATTCAATAAGTACTCCTTCCGAGACACGGAAGGCTTACCAGATTGGTTCCTCGACGATGAAAACAAGCATTCCAAGCCGATAAGGCCCATAACTGCTGAAGCTGCTGCTGCCATCAAGGCAAAGATGCGTGCCATTAACGCCCGGCCGATCAAAAAGGTTCTCGAAGCCAAAGGGCGCAAGAAGATGAAACAGGCTCGAAGGCTGGAGAAGCTGAGAAAGAAGAGTGCGTTGTTGGCAGAGGACGAGGCCATGAGCGAGCGGGATAAGGCACAAGCCATTGCAAAGATGATGAGCAAAGCGATGGCGAAGAAGCCAAGGCAAAGCGTGAAAGTGGTGGTGGCGAGGGGTGCTAATAAGGGAATACCTGGAAGGCCAAAGGGTGTGAAAGGCAGGTATAAGATTGTGGACGCGAGAATGAAGAAGGACCTTAGAGCACAGAAGAGGCTTGCAAAGAAGAAAGGTAAACGTTGATGGAGATTGGCCTCTGAGATGGTCTGTCTATATGTGGGTCAGGTCTGTTGCTGGTAGCATACACGGGTTGGGAAGTAATCGGAGTCACACACTATACCTACACCTCTACCTTTGATGCATTGGCATTCCTCAATAAGTGGAAACCATCTCAATGAATAGTATGCCTGCAGATGTCCCAGGATGCAGGAGATAATAAACCATCTCCATAAAATAATGCACCATGCATGGGATATCCATACAACATAATTGAGAGAACGACAGAGCTGCTCCCCTGTATTGACAAGATCTAGCTTTCCTTACTCTCATGATTCACGGCAATGAAAGAAAAGAAGACTATTGCAGCCCCAATCCAATACATGGCGCTTGAATATTGCCCATGTATAAAAATTTGGCCAACCAATGACAACGGAATGGTGAGGCTCAAACCCACCGTGACAACCAGTGGGGTGGTCAACAACATGGAATAAGCCCAACATATATCTGAAATGAGGGAGATGAGGGCATTGACCTAAGCCAGGAGAAGTCAGTGAGGATGTTTAGAAAGTTCTTCGACACGGTGAACAGTGGCATACCAGGATAATTATCCATATCCGCTTTGATTCTGGCAGACTGAAAGTTTCGAACCCTGTGAAGTGGAGGATAAAGAAACCTGGCCACAGCAGGATGGAATTCATGAGGCCGACAAGACCAAAAAAGAGTTTCATATCCACTCGACTTTCATCCCCAACCTGTTTCTTCATGACGATGGTGTAAGCACCATAAAGGATGGCACTGAAGGCTGCCATTGCGTCACCCAGGGCAAGTTCTCCAGTAGTTTTGTGCGGAAAAGAACCGCGATGCTCATCACTCGAACCAGACATATCTACTCTTGAAATCAAGAAGATGCCAGTCAAGGACGCAAGTACCCCAAAAAGTTTGCGGACGGTGAATTTTTCGACTCCCACCATGGCCCCAAATACCAGGGTCCATACCCCTAGCAATCGTTAGATATTACATTAAAATGCAAAGTGAGGCGCTCAAAGTCATATGCATACCACTCGTAGATGTCAGAATAGTTGTGCTTCCGACTGTAGTAAACTGCAAACACGCAAAAGCAAAATAGTTCGCCTTCGCAGCTAGAGTCAGAGCACATCCGACGATTTCCTGCCAACAGGCACACCAAAACTTACCGAGAACTATAGAGATAGTTAACATCTAGCCTGGACAACACAAGGATGTAACTAAAAGTACTCTCGATGGATAAGACTCACCCACAACAGGCAAAACTGAAAGCTCAATCTGGCCGTTGCTTTGAATCCCAGTATGTCATCAGACAAGTTCTCGGCATGCCTATGACGCGCCTGTTCATCGAATTGCTGGTTTGCATCTTGCGCTTCTCCTTGCGAGCTGAGAAAGGGCCTTGCCTCCTCCTCTCGCTGTCGGTCAATGATAGTCCGCACAGAGGTGACTTGGCCTAACTTCCCTGCCTTCCAGGCCCGATAAAGTTCCCGCACACCAATAGGAACCAGTGTGGAGACGAAGAAAGAAGTGTTGAAGTAAGTGACGAAAAACGGTTTCGAGTAGGTGTCGTCGGCGAATATTGTCTATGCAGGAGTAGAGAATTAGAGGCCAAGACCGCAATCCATGTAGGAGCTCAACAGCATTTGGAGGCACGCGAATGATATAACTACCACAAGACGTCGTCATGGGGGATATCGAGGGAGACATATGAGTAAAAGCATTCATCAGGTGAGGAGCGGATGGTAAAGAACTTGGATATAGTTATGTGCTACTGTAAACATACGCTGGCGAGGAAGTTGGAGGTTGTCCATAACACCACCACGATCAATAGAAGAATAATTCCGAGGCTATGTCTCGTTGCAACGCCTGGAGGCCGCGAAGATTTGGAGGAACGCAGCTCCCGATCTCGAAATGGATCATGACGACCGGTATGAACCGGGGTTCCCGCCATTGAAGTTACTTGCTCTCTCATGGAGTGATCTCCGGCTGGGTTCAATCTGCTACATGAATTTAAGCGATGACCATGAACTGGAAGTCGAGTTGGAGAAAAAAAATGAGGCCAATGAAAAGGAAAAATTAAGCAGAAGGGTTAAGTTACAAAGAGATGCAACAATGTCAAAGGTGTGGTTGAGAGAAGGGCCGCTGATGCAATTCACAGCCAAGTACGAGAGGAGAGTCATTTATGGTGCTTGCCAAGCACTCCCGCGCACCTCGTAGAGAAGACAACACCCTGCATCAGGCCGCAGTTAACACTATGTACTCAACTACTGAGAAAGCGGCCAGAAATTTTGGCCCAGACACTGTTCTCGCTGCGATATTATAAAATAGTAGCGTTTTGTTGTTGCTCTGATTGAAGTACTTGAACTTCAATCTTATCAATCATCCTAACATCCAAGAGCTACTACAAATATTATGTCGTATACATCACTCGTACGTATAAGTACCGCCACGCAAAAGGGCCTGAGATACTATCGTTTTGCAATGTAACAGCTAAGGTGTAAATCATACACATCCAATTAACATCAGGGAAATCAGCAGAGTCAAGACCAGCCGCTTGGTGGTGTCTACCATCATTTGGATATATTACCACTATGTCCTGCGTGTCACCGATGCCAGGGTACACTCCATCATTCCTCAATATGACTTGAAAGTGTCGGACTTTTCTGTGAGAGATTAGTTGGCTTTCAGTGCACCTTCACCTCTCCACGCTCTTTTTCATTCCTGATGACTGATGAAGATGCCACTGCAGCTCGTCCCGGAAAGCTGGCGGGGACCGACCTGCGGATATTGGTGCAATTAAATCACTCCATATTCTTCCACTCTCGTATCCTGACTCCCTCATTTATCATCAATGCCAAGTCAACGAAGTAAAGCGATGCCGTTGCGATGATGTATGCTTCCGAACCAAGCCGTAGCGATGTCACTTGGATGACTACTGGAGTCGGCTGTCGGAAGGTTCCAGCCATCGAATTTGCTGCTGCGCAACTTCCCAGAATGTCATCGATCAAGGACATGATGGAGATTCAAGAGGCCGGTAAGAATTGCGAGTAGTACCCTTGCTTGGAAGGTTCCCTGATCGAACAACAAATGGTATTTGAGCACTGACAGAAGATAACGGAACCGACCGTTGGAGAGCTTTTCTTCAACGCTGGTCCGAAAACAGATTAGTTGAGCTTTCAGTATTGTTCCAAACCAACGCATCAGAGGTAGTAGGCAAAGTGTTGGGTCAGTCCCAGAGAGTAAGTACCGACTAGGTAACAAGGCTTCAGAAGGAGAAACTCAAGTCGCACGTCAAGCAATGGATGCAGATGATATTATCGGATGCGGTCAAGTGCACTTGCAGGGGACAGTTCATCGTAAAGGAATTCGAATGTCGAGGACGCTGTAAAATCGAATGGAACGCCTGGGAGAGAAAACGCAGCCTGGAATACAACAGCAAAATTATATTCCATATGGAGACCATAAGTAGTATCACGGCAATGCTGATATCTCACACAACTCCAAAGCAATCCCTGGATTGAAAAGAAAAAAGAAGACGTCGGAAACATAAAGGAAATGCTAAAATGCATCAACATGCGCAAGCGTCTCTATCCGTTTCACGGTGGATATCAATAACGGGTTCACCCAGGTCAAATTCATCCGACTCTTCTTGCGCCAGAGCACACTTTGCGATGACTACAGAAATCGGTCAATGACAAAATACAGGAACCTCAGCATCAAATGGCCTGTGGTGACGCACCTTCAAAGGCCTGCTCGACATTTATGGCCTCTTTCGCACTGGTTTCGAAGTATGGAATGTTCCCCTTGGACTGGCAATATGTCGATGCACGCTTCGATGAAATCATGCGTTTGCTCTCGTCCACGTCAACCTTGTTTCCTAACACGACCTGCGACTCTGTCAGCGGCTTCTAACACTCATACACTGTGTTGCTCGTCGACTCACGAATGGGAAGCTCTCGGGATCTCTTGGGCTCGCTTGAATCAAAAACTCGTCCCTCCAGCTATCTAGGGCCTCGAAACTCTTGGAGTTATTCACGTCGTACACGAGAACGCAGCAATCCGCTCCTCGATAGAAGGCAACACCAAGTGACTGGAATCGTTCTTGACCTGCGGTATCCCAAAGCTAAGGTGGATTGGACACGTTAGCGTGAATCAGAATGGCTAAGAGATGCATGCCCCACGCGTGAGGTCTTGTAGATACCTGCATAGTTACTGGTCTATCATCGACCATAACCTCTTTGGTGAGATAGTCCGCACCAATCGTGGCCTTGTAGCTTGCGCTGTACTTTTTGTTGACCTGTAAGGAAACGAGAGACCTTTAGCAAGGCGACAGCCATGACTTCAGCATTGGGTTCAATAGGTCCACACTAACGTATTGGTTCATCAAACTTGTTTTACCGACGCCGCTGTCACCAAGGATAATGACCTAGATGAGGCGGGAGAACTGTCACTAGATGTTCTTACATCACAACGGGGTCTCAGCGATAGTACCTTCAATAACACTTTCTTTCTGGAAGCCATGGCTAAAAGAGTAGACAGAAATTGGAATGGGAATGGTTAGGCCACCGGGATGGCTAATGGGAGACAGGTTCTTGCGGAAAGATACGCTGACCGCCGCACTTCGGGACGCTGAGAAGGGGAACAGAGTCGATGATGTAATGCGAGATGTGGAGGGAACACGCTCAAATCTCAACAAATTAATTTCAGAGGTGATGGTATACCGTAAGATACCAGCAAAATACACTACATATGAAGGGAGATTGAATGTATTCAAGGCAAATGAGGAGGTCAGATGGATGTTGAGCAGCCGCAGTGCCTAGAGCATCGCAACCCCGGCACATCATCATCGCTTCTTGGCATCTGAGCTTCTCTGTGTAGATGGCTGGGATCACATGACCTGGTTGAGAACAAGTCCAACGTCTTCCAGTTATCATGTCATTCAGCACACACACACACTCATAACTAGCCTTGCGATGAATAAGAGAGTGCTATGTAGGCTTGAAGTGCCTTAAAAATTCAATAGAAAGGAAAGATTTTCCATTCTGAGAAATGATGCTTCCTTCAAAACTTGCATAGACAAGTTCTCTCCTGTGGAGCTACTTTAATTCTTTCAAATGGAGAAAGTGAAGATGGATTCAGGCCTTCGAGCATGATGCCTGACCTCTGAGGGCGCCTTTCATGAGGTGATCATCGTTGTACACAGTAGGAAGGTGTCAATGGTGAAGTTTCCTTCTGTTACATCATCAAACCTCCTGGAAGTGGGAACAAGCCAATTTGCTCGGCAGCATCCACCCCTCATCAGTGTGACATTCTTCTCCGTGTCGACATTGAAGCCGAAATCGGGCCTGCAGAAAATTAACGAGAAACTTGGGTTACATCTTATCAAAACCCCCCACGGTCCAATAAAGGGCTACAGTGATACAAAAGCGGAGAGCCACGCCCCCACACTTCCTGGACATGTTTCCCCCGCACTGCCCAGTCCGTAGAACAACTACTACTATTGTTTAATAGTGGTCAGGTTCCGACCATCACCAAGAGTTGCGTTGCAAAATCAATTGCCCTGTCTACATACCGGGCGCCTGATCGCGGGCAGAATACAGAGACGCGACGGATAATTCTGCGAAATAAGCGACGAAGCTGCGCACTTGAAACGAGATACACGTCGTCTCGCTCCGTTCCCTCATCGTCATACCTCCAATAACCCAATTGAGACTTTTCTCATTTTTGTGGTGAGACTGTTGAGCAATGAGACAAGTGGCTATCGTGACTGGAGGTGGAGGCGGCATTGGTCAGGCGATCGCCACAAAGCTCGCAGAATCCCATGACTATGTGGTCCTCGTGGATATCGATGAGGCCAAAGCTAGGGCAGTGGCAGAGGATTTAGGAAACGACAAGTTCACCGCTATCGCTTGCGACGTCACCAATTCTGCTCAAGTGACTGAAATGGCAAGAAAGATCACTGTACAAGGTGATGCGGTGCGCACTCTTGTGAACAATGCAGGAGCGACGTGGGCTGGTGCACTGCACGACATGACCCCTGAGAGTTGGAACCGTGAAATAGCTCTGAATCTCGACGCGGCATTTGTTTGTTTCCACGCATTCCAAGAGTCGCTGAAACAAACACGTGGTTCAGTCGTCAACATAGCTTCCGTCAACGGGTTGTCAGTGTTTGGCAACCCTGCCTATAGTGCCGCGAAAGCTGGACTTATCCACTTCACTCGATCAATTGCTGTGGAGTTCGGAAAATTTGGCATCAGGGCTAATGCTGTAGCCCCTGGGACAGTTCGCACACCAGCTTGGGAGTCAAAAGTACGCGGAAATCCTCGGGTCTTCGAGGAGACGATGAACTGGTACCCATTGAATCGGGTTATCGATCCCTCGGATGTAGCCAATGCGGTAGCTTTCCTCAGCAGTGATCAAGCCGCTGCTATCACAGGCGTTTGCTTACCAGTTGACTCTGGATTGATGGCAGGACAAGCGCAGCTTGCGGGCGCATTCTCGCAATCCCAGTATTACTAAGTACACAATACCAAGTTATATACATAGTTACTACATAGTACTGCTTTACCTCGGCGTATACTAGTAGTAGTAATATAACGGACGTATCTTTTCGGATTTCGCAGGACTTTATGCTTAGATCTAAACTTTGAAAGTTCACAGTGTATGGGCATTTTCATTTTGAACATGACGTCTGTGTTGCGATGTGGGACTGAGAAACGTTCAAGGGATGCCAAGATCGTTGAGGCACCAAGCGGGTTGCTCCGTCACCCTAAACTCGATCAACTCTCACACCATGTCGACAACGCCAGGCATAAGAGGCCCTTTACTTGAGGCCGCAAACCGGTTCCCTTGAAAACAATGGATAGGTTTTTGGACTGGCAGTAATATATCTGCCTGAGACCTCTGGTTAACAAGTCCCCAGTCATGCTAAACTAAATAGTGCTACTGTGTATAGTATTGTGGCCTACTTGTACAGAGCAGTACATTCCTGGTTACATCCTCCGTGATTGCAGTCATGGCCAACTGGCGTGAAGAGTTCTTTGCCGCGCTGGGAGTTAGAGACGAGCAGGAAAAGGCCAATCTCGATTTTTATGAAGCTTGTAAGTGGGATCCACCTATACAATTCATCAGAAGTATCCGTTTTCAATGGCGTCCCAGCACCATCACTAATTGGTGGCGTTCTACGATTAGATACTCAACTCGCAGACCGCACGGCGCGCCTAACATCGCACCCAACAGGTTGCTCAACGAAAATTTCTTCCCCGGTATTGACTGCAGGGAAGCAACCGAGCAAAGGGAGCGAACCGGGCGTTCGAGAACTTCAAGCCCTCCTCTCCGCTACGCGCAACGATCTCTCTGAAGCACAGAAATCCCGTGAAGAATTGACGAAACATCTCACGAAGACGACAAAGGAATTAGAGGTTCTGAAAAAAAGATACGCAGCCGAAGTACGGAAGGTATCAGACCTGACGGCGGAAAGGTCGCAATTACAACTGAAGCTGAGGGACCGGGATGAGGAGTTAAGGGGCAAAGCGAAGTTGCTTGACGTGGGTTGCTCCGTATTGCTTAGTTTTCAAACGCCAGACTCGTTCCGTGGATTCTGAGCAAATTAGCCATTTTCTGACGTCGCTGACCATGCCTTGCGTACAGAGCGTTCAAGATGAGCTGGTGTCTATCAATCTGCAATTCAATATGGCCGAAGACAGAGCCAAAAAACTGGAAAAGGAGAACAAGGAGCTAGTTGACCGTTGGATGGCCCGAATGGGCCAGGAAGCAGACGCAATGAATATAGCGTCGAAGTTCTCATGATTCCTTTTCTCCGCCGTCAGTATGACGCGCCCCAACTGAGATATTAACGTGCATTGGCGTTTTGCAAACTTAGATTGCGTAAATATACCCTTCTTGATTATCAACAACATTACGATCCCAACGTGGTCCAGTGAGAAGAGCAACTCTTGGTACAACCCGATCCCTAATGTCAACAAAGTTTTCATATGACTTCAATCGCATTTGGTATCAAAGGTTCAAACTTCTATCTATCGGCAAAGTTCTAACCATAACAGGACAGGTAACCAACGCGGCAGGGTATAATAATATAAGACCAATAATCAAGCCTCTAACTAACCGATTTCAAAACATGCTCGGTGTGTGCCTGTATGCTAGAGAAAAAGGGACGGAGAAAATGGCTACTCCAAGCTTCAGACATCAAAACACTCATGTTCTTGGAAGACCCAATATTATTCAGCAAATAGCCAATGGAAACGGAGAAGGTGGTTTAAAGGTTTTCTTCCACGAACGCCTTGAGTCGAGAACTATCTTTGGTCGCGATAAAATAGGTTCCTCCAGCGTTTGTCCAGCTGACGGAATCAGACCAGTAATTCAATTTCTTGACTGACAGTAAATTGATAGGCGAATTCAGATTTCGCGATTGAATCTTGTGGCCCGCGGGAACGAACGATTTTAGGGACACAATCTGGCAGCCTTCTTTCAGATCGAGAAAATGGTTGATTAACTCGTTATTTAACTGCGGGGTGAAGGCCTGGTTGTTTATTAGAACCACGTCAGCCTTGCGAAGGGTTCTAGCTATGGTCTCTTCATTGAGGAAATCTCCTCGAACTAGATGGACATCACCAGGTGCGAGACCCCATAGTCGACATCGCGCCTTGAATTCAGTATGCTGGAGTTCAGCCAGATCACACGCATTCTGCATAATTTCGCACCCCCAGCTTTCGCACCCTACTTCCAGGGCAGCTTGAAGGACAACGTTCCCAACTCCCGAACCCAGGTCAACAAAAATTTGGTTCGATTTCAACTTGGTTTGCTTGAAAATATCTGAGATGAACCGTGGCAATAGTTCTCCATAAACGTTATCTGTGCCGTTTTCATACTGGCGGAGGGAATCTACGCGTGGTGAAACAGTTCGGGCATAAACTTGTGTCAGGATCCTCTCGACAAACGGCAGCGATAAACTGTGTTTTCCTTCAATGTGTTTGTATATGCTATTGTCGGCACGCAACCTCTTAATCGCATCATTGTAGTCCTCGACTGCGCTCTGAAACTCAGAAAGGGAGGCATGCGCAAAGGCGCGACGAAAGCGGCGCTTAATACCGGTCGACTCGTCGTCAAAAAGAGGCAAGTATGCTCCGGGGATATAATTCTCAGAGACAGTGTCAACCACGTGGACAATATCATCGACTGGTTTGAATCCATCCTTATCGCGAGGAACAACCAGCCGATATCGCTCCTGCTGCGAAGAGCCAGGATACTGTAGGGTTACTGTAGCAGGCTCTCCGTCAAGTCCAAAAGCCGGATTGAACTCCGCTGGTTTCTTTCCACTCCTAGTTATATCGGCGGCATGTATCATATCAAAAGGCTTATCCCCCTCGTCTGAGAAAGCGTCCGCAAGCCAGATCCGGCGTTCTAGGTCGGGTTCCGCGCTCTCGCTAACCTTAACGCGCTTTGGGATTCGGAGGGTGAAAGACACATCATCGCTGCCGCTGTCATCATCGTCGCTGGATAACCGCTGGATGGGCGACGGTCGCTTGCGCATAGGCGTCTCACTCTTTGATCTGCGTAGTTGCCCATTCTCTTGGATGCAGCTATGGGCGGTGCCATTGATAGACGTGCTCAGGGAGCGCCTGACTGAAGACTGACCGCGTTGTTTTAACTGTTCTTGTTTGGAAGCCGATGAAAGTTGGGCCGGAACTGACGGAGAACGCGATATCGACGCCTTTATGGTTTTAGTTTCGATTTTCCTGATCTGCGAGCGTTGTGGCTGAATGGTAGTTTTCACAGTTTTCGACTGGAGGTGGTCGAAGAAGCCCATTCTTGTTTCAAGAAAAATGCCAGAACCAGGGACATAAGGATGCTAGAAAACGAGAGTGAAAAATAAATGGAGCGAGAGCTGCGGAGTAGTAGAATGAAGATATGATAAGGCGATAAAGAAGGAAGAACACAACTTGAAGGTCAAACGAAAGATGACAATCTCCGTACTCCTCACTCGCACCGAAGCCATCTGCAACCACCGCAAATTGCAAAAGTGCAGGTGGCTGCAGGGTGATGAGATAGAGTTTCCCGCGTCAAAAAAACGCTAACCTGTTAAGTGTTAGCGTAGACTTAATTTCCCGACACGGGAGACCGTTGACAGCTGAAGTTTGGGTGAGGATATACTGTTACACACTGCCGCCTTCGCTAGACAGTGCTATCTTATCATCACGTGGACACTATTTCTAATCGGGTTAATTTTCTTCGATAGAGACACCGCGGCTTTACCCCCCGGGCCCCCTGCCCTCGCGCCCCAGGGCCCGCGCGCGCGCCCAGCTCGTCAAAAACAACAATAATAATAAAATACGAACTCAGACCTCATTTTTGTATTAGAGTTACCTTCCCTCGTCACGTCTCGCACTCTAATTGTCAACAAATCATGTATCCAACTTTCAGAACCAAAAATTGATCTGAGCCGCACCCCCCTCATACTGAATAACCTCGTGGAAGTCGAATACACAGCGACCGCTGCCCCGAGGCCTCCAAAGCGGCGGTGTGTACTATGTATATCCTGTCCCTTTGTTGATATATAATTGAAATCAACATTAGACATCAAAATGTTATTTACACTTTGCTGATGATAATGGTGAAACATGTCAAAATTCCAACTTTACATGTATTTTGTTCATCGGTAAATCAATGGTTGATTTCGGGTGGATTTACCAATTTCCGACATCCGATTTTCCCCTTGGCAGCTTGGTTACCCTGCGTGCGTAGAACATTGTTAATTCATTCATCTAACCTGCGAAGTCTGCAGTCTCCGGATCCCAGACTTTGACGATCACCTTTCCACTGGCATGCCCACTCAAAGACTTTTCATATGCATCTAAGGCCTGGTCCAGCTCCCACATTCCACCAATGTGGGTGTTGAAAATGCCATCCTGTGCTAGCTTCCTACAATTCTCAAGGCTTTCGGTATCGGTGAATGTCGCGACCTGTTTATGCGTCCGGGGCACGCCGCCCAACCAGGAGGGTAAAGCTAGATTCTTGGTCACCTTCCAGAGGAATCCAGGAAATGCAAACCAACTGTGTTCCATTCTCGGACCAACGCTGACGTACGGATGATGAGGGCCAGACTTAAGATACGCAGTCGCAAATTCCCAGAGGTCTTGACTGCCATATGCATCAAATATCGCATCGAAAGGCCCATTATCTCCACCGCTTCCATAGCGGGAAGCGATGTATTGCACAAGTGTTTGACCCTCAGCATTGGGGAAAGCGGTATAATCAATCACTTCATTACAACCAAACTTCTTTGCCAAATCCTCGTTTTTCCCAGAGCATATTCCAACGATATGTCCGGATGGATAACGATACCTAAGCAACTTTGTTGCAAAATGGCCGACACCTCCACAGGCAGCGTTGATGAGCATCCGTGGGTTTTGCGGAATGTCTTTTGCTGCGTCCACAAGGGCGACCGCCGCAATCGCTGAGACGCCAAGTCCGGCCGCTTCGGCAAAGGACACGTTGTCTGGCTTCCGTGCCAGAGATGACGATTCCACTGCGACGTATTGTGCCAAAGCTCCTCGTCCTAACCGCAAATGTGTTGGAACATCAATAGATCCGAATACAGGCGTTCCTATCGGGAAACTTCGTGAGTCAGACGTGGTGTCTGTCGTCGAAACCTGGCTTCCAGTCTCGACGACCACCCCGGAAAAGTCTGTTTCTGGCACTGCCGGGAAGCGACGAAACATCGACGGAGCAAATTTCATGAGAGTCGCCGTTCCTGGATGAAGCGCTACATGGGAAACCCGTACGAGAACAGAAGTCTCCGTTGGGAGCGAGGAAAGCCGGACGTCTGTCAACGTGCAAGTAGAGGCAGGCAGTCCAGGCTGACTCTGCAACCAGGTGCTCATCGTGTTTGGAACCGGGAGTGGCTGTTTCAACGGCGCCATAGTTGCAAGGCTGTTGGATCAATTGAGGTTGAGTGCTGTTGGTAAACGGTCAACTAACTTTCTTCAGTTAAACTGCGTGTGTATTCGGTCTTAAGCAGAGGAAATCGAGACGCGCTGTAGAATGCACAGCTAAAACTTGGAAAGGACTCGGAAGGAGTATTACCTGTGTTTGCGAGTCCTTTAATTGGAACAGAAATAGATTAACCATTGTAATCGAACTGTCCTTTTCATCATCAGTTAACCTACCTAAAGAGCCGCCGAATACATACTGCCCGTTTGTTCAACTACTTGTCTTGGGTTTTGTGTGGTGCCACTGAGCTGCGCTTCGACAGAGCTGCAAGCTGAACTGTCCATTGTCTCTGAGTCTTGGCAGAGGTCATCGTCCACCTGTCGCAGACAGTGCGTCGGTGCTGAGTCTAGCGTATCGTGGCAAAGTATGCATGAGCGTAGAAGTACGACTAATAGTAGTGCTTTAAAATTTCTCGGAAGACTATGGAGTAGTTCGCAGAGAGCAATTGACATGGACATCTTGCTAACCCTGGCCACCCAAGTACCATGCGCCACAAAAAGAAAAAAAAAAGGCAAGTAGGAAATGAAGTAGTATCAATTGAAGGTGAACTATTTACAGCCTGCCTGCTCATGGGCATTGAAAAATAGAGGAAAACAAGGGAAGGGTATCATCAGTCAACAAGAAAACAAGGTTGGGCTCTTCCACCCCATGAATGAAAATAAACGCAGCCACGACAAGGGTCCATAAGAAAGACTCACCGACCAGTAAAGAATCCCAAGATGTCGAAAATCCCAAACACAGCTCAAAAGAAAATGAAAAAGTGAGCAACGTGAGGTTAACATAGAGAATGGATGACGATGGTGCAATGTGCCGAAAGGATGATAGGGAGCACTGTCACACAAGATCCCTCAACCCCCCAAGGGAGCACCAGGCACAGGGTTGTGCTCTATACGTTTTAATTTAACCAGGACACTAGTCAACGAACCGAGCCACCTATCAAGCGTTTCCTCATCAGGTGCGGCAAATCGATGCGTCTTATCTTCTGTAATAACCTGGAAACAGAAGGGCTTTGAGCGCGAAATAGGATCGATCTCTGCGGCACTGATCACTTGATCCATGGGAATTATCAAGATGGCCAGGTACTCCTGGTGGTCTTTGTAAAAGTAAAGTTTGTAAGGTCGGAGGACCACCCATAGCTTCTTCCATTGTTTAACCCCAGTAGTAGTCCTGAGACACTGCAGATAGCCTTGGTAGATCACACGCTCGGTTTCCAGAGGGGAGGGGCCAGAATTGCTATGCTGACTAGTATCACGTCGTATGCCACCCATCGACGAGGGAGACGCCGGACCGCGGCCAAAGGAACCCGAGGACTGGAACGAAGCAGGTTGGCCAGCGGTGTCCGAAAGCTCCGAACAAGACATGATATCATTTCCACAATAATCCCGGTTGCGAAACGCTTCTCCGTCGCGAGTAGAGTCGCCTGGTTTATATCTAACGGCACTTGGCTGGCGGGAGGGCGGGTGACCTTCAGGATCTGAAGTTTCGTAGCCGCTCTCCTCCACGATGCGAGGATGAGCTTGCTCACTTGTGGGCGCTGTTTCCGAGTGTGTACCGGCGAATTCGCTGCGAATTTGGTGGACCCAGCTTTCAGCATCGTCAGCGGAGGCAGCTTGAAACCGATAATTCTTTGAGGGGGAAAATATTCCGAATACGTTCGGTCGCTTCGATTTCGGTGCCTTCACAAGAGCGACAGCTGATATATCAGAGATCGCGATGGACATTTGGAGCCGAGCTTCGTCTTCATCTTTGTAGACTGATAGCAAATTAGGTCGCAGAACCATATAGCAGGGTTTCCATGATGGCTTGAAAGACTGCATGGTGTTAGAACTTGACAATTACGGCATATAATAGAGGCGGGGTCAAAGGCGAGCTCAAGCATTCGTAACTGACATGTTTATTCTTGGACCTCCGCAAAACCTTCCCGCTTTTCAGAACTCGGTCGAACTCGAAGCTGCCATTCTCGTTGACAGGAGAAAACGCGTCCAACGCCAGATGCTGGCTGCGGCGGGCACCATGCCTATCCGCATGCCCTTCAACCCGCGTCCATACAGTGGAATCTGCAGGCTGTCGGGACTGAAGTTCCAAAGGCATCGAGGCTCTGTCCATCAAGAGACGATGTCAATTATCCCCGTGTCACATTTGCTCGGAGGGTCATGCGCTGACGGCGAGTATTGTTGTTTGGGCGAAGAAGCATGTAAACACAAGAGAAAGCAGTTGCGCACGGAAATGGGAAGAATGAGAGGGCATGCCAAAGGAGTGACAAAAGATGGCGAAACCGCACTCTCACTCACACCCCAATAAGCCATGAACTGATAAGGCAATTGGAGACTTTCCCCTTTTGGTTGTGATTACCCTTGACGTCTTGGCATCCAACTCTATTCGACCTCCCTCTTTAGCTGGACCTCACCAAGTCCCTTAGCCCCTTGCTCCATTCAATGTAATAATTTGGACTGCAGTGACTAGCGTGTCTTTCCATGAGGTCCATCTTCACTTGCTTCCAAAGTACAATAATGCATTATCTCTACTGCGGTCATGGTTTTCCTCAAATAGCTGAGTTCCAAGTTCCTATGGGAGATTAACAGCTTAGACTTGAAGTTACCACGGCTTCCCATTTGAAATCGTACTCAGGTAGTACCGAGTACGGGTAAGAGTGCCTCAGGTAAGTAGTCGTATGAAGTGCAGCTATGATTCTGTGTATGTCACACAATGATGTGCAGTGGATTTTAGAATACAGGTATCTTACTGCATACTGCTAGTTTTCAACGTCAGATCAACAATACTTTGACAATGACCACCCAGCAGCATTGCCTGAGAGATAATACTTTGTAGTACTGGAAGTATGGTCCACTACATGCTGATAGTACTTTCCATACAATTAATTGAGAGAATGTACCCAGCAGAATTTGGTTGTAAGCATGGACGCCAGATGGAAGCAGAGGCCCATCGCTCGCCACAGCTGGATTTACCATCCGATCATGACTGTAGCAGGTCCTCAGGTTTGCCAGGTCAGTCGCTAGATACAAAGAGATTGGGAACGGCCTGTGTATGTTCTTCAACTACCTCCCACATTGATACAGGAAGTACTTCGTACGCCGTCTCTTCATCATGGAAAAGGAGCTCATTTTGATAGCAAACAATCCCGAGAAAGAAGTCTAGCCCCTCTAAAAATGGAGCACAACAGCACGTGATCGGCCCGTTTATCTTTTTGCGAATTACGCGTCCCCGTTTAACTTATCCGTCATTACTAATCTTCTACGGTAGTTAACTAATAGCCTAACGTAGGTTCCTTTGCCCTGACGAATCCTCGCCACTCAGATCGGATAATGGTCGCTAAAACGACGTTCCAAATCTGAATAAGCAACAGTCATAGTTAACTTAGTTAACTTAAGTTAGTTAAGTTAGTAAAAAATCTAATTCTTTACGTTAGTTAACTAAGCCAGTAAGATCGTCGCTAGTAAGACAAAGTCACGGGGTGTTGGTGATCTGGCCCGCAGGGCAATTTTTGCGCCTTGTGGTTGGAACACGGCTTGGCGCATCCTGCCGCTGGCCAACCAAGTCTGGCAAGGACTGAAAGCCGCAGAAAAACCTCATCTCAACTCTCAGACACCTTTCAAGTTTCTTGATGCCACCCGTCCTCGTCGACGTCCCTCGAGGCCGGAGTTCATGACTAAAAGCTCACCTTCCGCACCCGACCTGGCTCTCGTCCATTGGCGATAAGTTCGTCATTTCGGAACCACAACGCTCTTGATCTGGAAGTTCGATACTCCGTCGCTCGTTCATGCCCTTTTCGCGAACGTTGCGTCTCCGCCATCAGTTGTGAACCATTATAACGTCTGTCCTTTTAGTGCTCGACTCAACCTCGAAATTTGGGATCGTCTGTCCAGGTCAGCCGCCAGGCTTATTGCTGACTGACATTTGAGCTTTGGATCCTGTCAGGGAGGATATCTACCCTAGTCGCTGCCGCCCCAATGAGGCTCATCCGGCGACTCGCTAAGCGGGTTCCAGATCTGCCGTACTTCAATTCTCTCGATAATGTGATAAACGAGAAGGGCTTCTACTTACCAAGATTTTCTTTTTTTCGGCGCCGGATAAAACTAAGGAGAAATTCTGCTATTTCTATTCCATTGGGCTTTGTTTTACTATTTCCATCCATTGTAATTGCTCTAATTGTTATTCTCATTGTCACTCATCCTTCCTCTCCTGGAGGGATTTTAATACCAGCTGGTACTCCTCCGACAATACGGTTAGTTGTGTCCCGTCCGTCTGACTCCCAGAATATCAAACTGATATTGGTCCCTCATGTCGAAATAGGAAAATCAGTGAGAAACATGATAAAGTATTCGCCACAGGATGTCTCGAAATTGACACATCAGGTCCCAGAGCCAATGCCGCTTTCGTTGTTCTCGCAAGAAATAAGGAGCTTGAGGGTGTCATACAGTCTGTGAAATCGATCGAAAGACATTTTAATCGCTTCTGGAATTATCCATATGTCTTTCTGAACGATGGAGATTTTGATGAAAATTTCAGAAACACGATCACCAATTACACTAGTGGGCCTGTCGAATTTGGCAAGATTGATTCGACCATGTGGGGATTTCCGGATTGGTTCGATCATGAAGTAGCGAAAGAAGGCATCCGAAAGCAAGGCGACGCTGGCATCATGTATGGTGGACTGGAGAGTTACCACCATATGTGTCGGTTCTATTCAGGGTATGAATTTCTAGATGCACTTCAAGTAAGACAAATTCTTGCTAACCACATCTCCCAGCTTTTTCTATAAGCATCCTCTGCTGATGAAGTACGAGTGGTACTGGCGGTTGGAGCCTGATATCAAGTACTTCTGTGACATCACCTAGTATGAATTTTCTTATCCACATCTGGTTCAGAACTGCTTGCTGATTGTGTTCCTAGTGATCCCTTTATCAAGATGATCGAGCACAACAAAACATATGGCTTCACCATTGCTGTCAAAGAACTTCGAGAAACCGTTCCTAATCTTTTCCGATACGCCTCAGCCTACAAACGGAATAACAATCTCAAATCTAAGGGTCTCTGGGAGATGTTCCTAGAGGATCCTCCAGAAGAAGACAAATCGCAGGACAAGCCAGCGGATGATAATTCTCTTCCCGAAGAGATTCTACAAGCTCAGCCAGGCTACCAAGGCATTCCTGAAGTTGATCCTGAGGCTATGGAGGGCGAAAAGTATAACATGTGTCACTTTTGGAGTAACTTTGAGATTGCACGACTTGATTGGTTCCGGAGCGAAGAGTATGAGAAGTTCTTCCAGATGATGGACCGGAGTGGTGGTTTCTGGATGGAACGCGTAAGATGCCCCCGTTCCTCTATTGGCGCAGGTGAAGGGCTATCGGGAAAAAACTAACTCTCACTTGGTAGTGGGGTGATGCTCCCATTCATTCCCTTGCTGCTGGAGCCCTTTTGTCTCCCAGTGATATTCATTACTTCCGCGACTTTGGGTACAGGCATACAACAATCCAACACTGTCCAGCAAATGCTCCGGCCCGCCAACGCGAGCGTATTCCCTGGCTAGAAGAGACAACAGAGGACCCAAAACTCCGCCAGGAGGAAGATGAGTACTGGGACCACCCTGATCCACCAAAGGAAAACGGCGTCGGCTGCAGGTGCAGGTGTGACACTGATATCGTTGACGTTGAGGGCAAGCCGGGAAGTTGCTTGGCTGAGTGGGTTAAAGTTGCAGGCGGCTGGGCCTCTCCTTAGATGCGGCTGTCATGTCCTAACCTACATATTTTTTACCCGCCTGATAATAAACCTTCCATCGATCATCTCCCTGTTGTTATGGAGTTCGTTTGTCGCATACCCCAGTCCTTGTTTGGCCCCCCGGAAGAAGGCGTTGGGTGGGACATATTCTCTTACAGCTAGAAAGTGCTGTTGCTCTAGCTACGTTTTCGCTTCCTTTGGCCTTTTCAACGTTCATCCCCTTTCACACCATCACGTTTATCTTGGATTTACGACACTCAATCCCGCATGATATGCCCGGAAACGACTCACCGTGTCATCTTCAAATTGATCTGGCCGCAGACTTATGGCGTCACTTAGTTCCGTTGGGAAACGGACTGAACCTCCCCACCTCCCTCCCAGTTTGTGGCACCAAAAATATTGACGGCCACAGAGGTGAATACCAAACGCATTTAGTGAGGTTTCCTGACAGCGTCTTGTCTGTAACGGACGAAGTCCACCGTATCTAGTCGCACGTATTTTTGGCCAGATTCTAAACAATAGGTGGCGGTGATAACGATATAGACTAGGTGCGACGAAGCTGGCAGGTTGAAATACCATCTTTAATAACATTTTACAGCGTGGAGCTTCTGTCATCGATTGCTTGTGATTCTACTTTCTTACACGGCGTTGACCCATTGCGCTTCGGATTTACTCTTTCGACTGTACATAGAGTTTTGTCATTCGTCTTTCATTCCTTTTGGATTGCCTACTCTCGTCTTTTCCCCTTCCTCTGCCCTAGAAGTCGTCCTGTTTGCGCCGGGTCCTTTAGTATTGACTGTTGGAACAAGTGCACCTGTTTTCAATAGAATGCAGAGATCCTCTGACAGTTGTCATCTCAAGACGTGATCGATGGGGTGAATTACAGTGATGATCATGCACTTTCTGCCCAATCATTTATTAATGATGCTATAGGAAAAGCGCTGTAAATCTTTAGTTGAAGATACCATGAATACCTCAGCAGTTTTCTGCCTTTCGCAGGTAAAGCCCTAACTGTGGTGACTATGAAGCAATTTCAGGGAAGTCGAGGAGATTGTCGATCTCGGCCCGACGACCCCAGGAGATCGGCGATTTCGGCTATGCTAAACCACTGAGTTCACTCGGTTATCGACCTGCGCATAACCTAGGCTTCCTCATGCCCGTCCCAGGGACTATAATTAAAGGACACTTAATTCGCTGTTCCTGTTCCATTAACTTTTTTCGCAGCCAATACTTATTATTAATCCCGGGTGCACAAAGTAGTAGTTACAGATTTGTTGTACGAACAGCTCTTTAAATCACGCCCAGTGTGACCTCCCCACCACTTTGCACGCCTTGTCTGTACATACACAGTGCGCGTGTACATTGACGTTAGCAAATAGCAGAAAAATTGGTAAAGAAATAAGGTCAAGACGCCTGGAGAGTCCCATCCAATTGTCACGATGACTCTACCGGTCCCTCGAAAGCTGTGGGAGCATCCTGATCCTGAATCAACAAATATGGGGAAGTTCCGACGTGCACTGGAGCAACACACAGGCTCTAGATTCGAGGTGAGTAAACCGCGTAAGAATGTAGCAATCCCATTTCGTCTGGGTCCTCGTTCTGTTCCAGTTCCCACGATTCAAGGAGGCGCTGAGAAATTTCCATCAGCCCAGCTCTTGTTATCCCACTAAACTAACGGACACCCCTTTTTTAGACGTTCTCGGACCTTTACCAGTATTCCATAAACAACCGTTCTGCGTTCTATGACTTCCTCTGGAAGTACTTCGGCATCATCCACGAAGGCAGCTACACGACTGTTGTCGACGAGTCTGCCCGTATTGACTCCATCCCCGCTTGGTTCAAGGGTATACGCCTGAACTTTGCTGAAAATGTGCTCTTCTCGACATCAGCAGGCTCCTCCAGTTCTCCAACCAAAGCAGGAAAGGAGGACAGCAAAATCGCAGTTACTGAAGTCCGGGAAGGGAAATTTGAAAGGATAGTTCAACTTACTTGGGGAGAGCTGAGAGGGCGGGCGAGAAAACTGATGCAGGCCATGAAGGCGGCTGGAGTAAGGAAAGGAGACTGCGTTGCTGTGGTTGCGAGTAACAGCATTGATACTCTGCTTGTCTTCCTTGCCGTAACAGCCTTGGGGGGTGTCTTCTCATCCAGCTCGACGGATATGGGTGTAGATGGCATCTTATCACGGCTAAGGCAAATCAAGCCCCGCTGGTTGTTTATGGATGACACGGCTCGGTACAATAGGAAGACCATTGACTTGAGAGAGAAGATGAAAAGTATCGTGCAAGGCATGCAAGGGATAAAGGAATTCCAAGGCATCGTTGCGATTCCGCGCTTCGCATCTCAGATCGCAGATGTTTCCGCTGTACCCAAGGCGCAGACTCTTGCGTCGTTCCTGGCTAAAAGAAAATCAGACGTTCTTGAGTTTGAAAGGGTCAACTTTAGCGATCCCTTCTTGGTGGTGTACTCTTCTGGCACTACCGGCCAGCCAAAATGCATCGTCCACTCAGTCGGTGGCGTGCTTTTGAATGCGAACAAGGAGGGTAGGCTGCACCACGAGATGGGAGAGGACTCGGTGATTTTGCAGTACACCACGACCGGGTGGATTATGTATCTTGTGGCGATACAGAGCCTTGCATTTGGAGCTAGAGCTGTTCTGTATGACGGAAGTCCCTTTGTGCCGGACCCGTCAATTCTCATCAGGCTTGCAGAGGAACAGAGGTAAGCACATCGTGAACCCATGTTCTCAAACTAGTCAGGGGTAGACGACTAACAGCTCCCAAGGGTGACACATCTTGGGATATCGCCAAGATTCCTCCAAGAACTGCAGAGCAACGGAATTAAGCCAAGAAACATTGCTGACCTCAGTTGCTTGAAGATTGTCACATGCACCGGGATGGTCCTCTCGGACTCGCTGTTCGAATGGTTCTATGATGAGGCTTTCCCGACACCTGTTCAACTGGCCAATATGTCCGGTGGCACAGACCTGGCAGGCTGCTTTGGTGTGGGCAATTCCCTCAGCCCAGTTTTTGTGGGTGGGTGTTCTGGTTTTTCCTTGGGAGTACCAGTGGCCGTATATGACGACAGTCTCGAAGGAGGAATCGGTGTCAAGGGTGTACCCGTGAAAGATGGTGTTCCGGGCGAATTGGTTGCAACCGCTGCCTTTCCTAACATGCCGGTCACATTCTGGGGAGAGAATGGCCAACAGCGTTATTTCGAGGCGTACTTCAAGCGTTTTGATAGTGAGTGGCTAGGAAGTTGCACGTTTAGCCCAAAAAGGAATGTCCTCTAACTGACAACATAGACGTTTGGACCCATGGAGACATCATCATGATCCACCCAGTCACCAGGCATGTCCTATTCTTGGGACGAGCGGACGGAGTGCTCAATCCATCAGGAATTCGATTCGGGTCAGCTGAGATTTACAGCGTCGTTGAGTCCCGCTTTTCGAGTAGCATTGCAGACTCATTGTGCGTCGGTCAAAGACGGCCACAGGATCAAGACGAAACCGTCCTACTATTTCTGCTGATGAAACCAGGAGTCCCGTTCACGAAAAAACTAGTGACAGATGTAAAGTCTGCAATTCGGAGAGAGCTTAGCCCACGACATGTCCCAAAATACATTTTTCAGACGCCTGAAATACCGGTATGTCAGGCCGTGCCCTGAAACGTTCAACAGAAAAAAATTGCTAATGACAGGTCATGTAGACAACTGTCAACATGAAGAAGGTCGAGACCATAGTGAAGCAGATCGTGTCTGGCAAGAAGGTTAAACCATCCGGCACTCTGCTCAACCCGCAATGTCTCGATTATTATTACCAGTTTGTCGATATAGAGAGGTTTGCACAGCCAAAGGCTAAACTGTAGAACGGACCTCGAAGTATTGATAGAATTGATCGGTGCACCGCACGGCGCGGACAATGCGGGCGGCCAAAATAGATGATTGATATACGTTTGAGCCAAATGAGTATGTAAGATGTCTCGAGAAAATGCTTCCCCGTTCTATAGCTCTGTTCTGAGCCGGAGCAATTCACGTATAGGCAGTAGAAGTAATCTGCATAGGTAGTGGTGTTGCTTACTAGCTGTACTCTGTGGACGACAATGGAGTGACTCTCCGGCGGGCTGCGGAGCAGGACGCTTAGTCAGCTGAACAATTGCTGATAAGCCCAGGCAGCTCCCTTATCGCTCGCCTTCCCTCCGCTCTCAGGCCTTCGTGCCCCGCGTCTTCCTGCTGGCTCCGACCAACTGTCATCTCAATAGTGGTCAGCTGGTTAACCAGTTTGTCAAGCATACATATTAGCATCTCTTCTCTGCTCCCCTTCTTCTGTCTGCAGACGCGAGTTACTGTTATGCTGACGGAGGAACACTGACGTTGCCATTCAATTTACTACAACCCAGCCAACCTTTCCGGTCCCTTGAACAAGTCTTGATATAAGTATAGAGTTTCTACTATTACTAACTTCTTCCACATCTGGTTTTGATAATTAACTAGCTTGAAAACCAATCTCTTTGCTCGATTTATCTGCGAAGCCTTCATCACATCACGTTGCTCTTTCGTTGAGGAGGCTTGTCCGCATTTTGGCTGTCTAAGGACTAGGTGCAGTCTTCAGGTTTTCTCATCATACCGGACCAATACAGCTCTGGGAGACAACGGCTAACTTTTTCAATGCGAAGCAAGTGCTGGAACTCGGCTTCTCCATTAAAGGCAGCGCCGGAGTCTCGTTTACTCTAATCTTCTTTCCCAACCTCCTCAAAATGTCGACTCCTCGCCCAGAACGTCCGTCAAGCGCTCTCAGCGAAAGCTGGGCTACTCTCAGCGCCTCTGATATTTATTCTGACGACGATTCCCACTCGATACAGACGGATAATGTATCATTGGTGGGGACCAGTCTTCCAGACGATGTTGCAAGTTTGGATGATCATGAAGAGGAGCAAAGCGACGAGGCTGAGAGCACAGATACCGGGGGCCATTGTTCTGAACCACGCGACTACATACCCTCACATTATCACCAGGAAGAGGAAGTTGGCGATAATAGTTTCACCGCAACAGCTGGTTTTTTCGCTTCACCGCACCCCATTGTCTTTGCAGAGCCTGACCATTGGCATGCAACGGGGATCGTTCAGTTAAAGCACACTCTCGGCCCGGTAGACGATACAGACAAAATCTTGGACAATGAAGGCCAGCTGATAGCAACAGTCTATCAGACTGTGTCCCAGGAAGGATTGAGCCTTGACCGCCCATTTCGTGTTTTATACATCGGCAATTCTGATTTCAAAGGAGCCGTACTGGACAAACTGGGAGACGTCTTAGTCGCAAACTCAAAGACAGTCACGCATAGTAGCTCTGTCGAATCCAGCCGATTTCATGTTGTTCCAACAGCATTTGGGCCGGATTCTGCTCCCAATTATGCAGAATTGCTGCCGCTTCACGTCCAGCTGACCGTTGACGAATGCAGTGCGGCGTATGAAGACGTTAATCAACCGGACAGAATTACTCTCATTCTTAAGAATGGCGATCGTTATTCTTCATATCGGTCAGGATCAGACTACAAAATCTCAACCATCTCGGAGTGGGCTCCGCCTGATCTTGCAATCTTCTTCATTTCCGAATCCGAAGGTGCAGATCAGTTAACCAGTCGCTACATAGCCTACTACTTCATGAGAAGACATCGGATAGCTTGCATGTTCTTATCTGAGAAGCCGCTTTGGGGTAGAGAGCGACCTTCCTATCCCGTTGACGCTCAAATCGTTCACATTGGGCTTGAGAAAATTGACCCGGTTACTCGGCAAGTGACAATAATTGGACGTTGTCCAATCGATTTGAATACCTTTGAAAGCATCTCTCCGGAACAGCTCAATAGGAATCTTTCGGCAGTTTTAAATCCCCCCAAATCTGCGCCGGTTCCTTCACAATCTCGCGCGATAGAAGTGCACGAGTCATACGACATTGAGAAGTATCCACAAAACTCAACTTTTCATAATCTTGTTCACAGCGTTTCCGAACCTAACCCACTCCTTAAGAACGTCACAATGGCCCTCGTTGGTCTTATTACACTGTTCCTGGGATATGCAGGGATCAAGTTTCTTACCATACTGTTTCTTCAGCACCTAGGCTTCTCTGATACTTCACCTGCCTTGCAGGCGTCAACGCCTCCAGGCATTGAAAAGTCAACCAATGAACCTACGGCACTTTCACCTTTACCGATGACCAGCGATATAGCCGTTGCAGCTTGTGGGACGGAAATTTCACTGACCATGAGTGAATACATAGCGCATATCACACGTCCGATCACCGAAAACTCTAACGAATTGGACAGGTTCCAGATCCATGTTCTTGGGGATTGCCATGTGATAGTCAAGGCGCCATCCATGTTAAAATGGAAGAAAGGCCCGAGATTTGATGTTAAGATGACTAGGACAGAAAAGGAACTTCCTTTTGAGCTCTTTCGACTTTTTAATGGGATATACGCGATACGCTTAGCTCGGGAAGATGCTCATGGGATAATTAATGTCACAATTACGACCAGAACAAATCCCGCCATAGAGCAGGTTACTGAGATAGACTTCGGCACCCCCTGGCGCAGAATTGCCGAGTGGAAACGCGCTGCGCAGGCATTATCATCCCACCTTTTTAACGAGCTGAATAGCGCTCAGCTTGGGCTCTCAGAGGTTTACAACCACGTCTCGTTGGACTTACAGACCATGAGAAACGTTATCCCAGGGAGCTTCAGTTCAGCTTGTTTTGGGCCGCTCGAACGCGCCGTCAATTGTGCCAGCGATTTGGTTGCGAGGTCAAAAAGGTGGTACGAAGGCGTGCATAATGATATTTTGGCTAGTTTTGCAGCATCTTCAGCTCTTCTCCGAGATCGGGCTGAAATTGTCCAGGCAGATTTATCGGCGTACGCCCGTAATGTTTTGACGACAGTGTATCAGCAGGCGAGAGATGTTCATGGGACTGCACAAAAGCTGAGAATCTCCCATATCGGCCAGCAAGCTCGCAGATTGGGAAAATCCCGCGCTCTGGCGGTTGCCCAGCAGCACGCTCGCTGCATCACCCGCTGGTATCGACAGCGAGACATACCTTCCTGTGAAGGAGTTCGAGTGGGCCGTACAACGTTTCGATGAAAAGGTAGGGTTTCTGTCCTGCACTTCTCCATGGCGGTTTTTCCTTGGGTTCCTCCAATGGATTGACTGGGCTCATTCAAACGTAGACTGTTTATGCTCGAGAAAGGTATTGGCGTTTGGGTCGATGCAGCGATGACGTGGGGGTTAATATGGGGTTGATATGGTGAATAATTGATGGGACAGCATTCGTCTGTCTGGCATGGCTCCGGACCTCGATTGCAGTCGCTGGGTATTACTACTCTTGCCTTGACTTCTTGAGGCTAATATCTCTCAGAACTTTCAAGTCACTTTGAAGTTAGTATGTTCTCTGTACCAAACCTTGACCATCCATGTACTGTTTACAGGTATGATAAAATTTCCATTTACTTCTGAATCTATCAATAAGCAATTCAATAATCGCAGGAGTAGTATCAATGATCCTGCTAATACAAAATATGGACTTTGGGCCTGTGCCAGCTCTGATTACCTCGCGCCCTAAATTTCTGAAATACAGTGAAGAATGCAGAGTTACAGGACAGGCTTGACGAGGGTGGGTCGGGCTTGAGAGGTTCGGCGCTAGTCGGCCAGCCCACCATATCCAGAACCACCGCATCTGGGCCTCATGTCCCCCAAACAACAATTTTGCTTCCATTCCCCAAAAACATCCTTCAGTCGACTTTATCACACAAAGTGTTTACACCTGGGCCGTCTCCATTTTTTCAATATTCTACTTTCTTCTGCATTAATAACATCTACTTGCTTACTCTCACCAGCAAACATGGCAGATAACACCGAGACGAAGCCTGACCCCACCAGAACTACCCCTCCAGACACCACTGAGAAACAGGAAGAGACTTCCACCACCACGACCACAGAAGACGCAAAACCTGAAACGGACGTGAAGGCTGAAGAGTCTACAGAGAAAAAGGAGGAGAAGGCTCCTGTGACTTCTGATAGTGTGTTCTCGATGTTTGGCGGGGGCCCGAAGAAAGAGCGGAAAGAAGAGCCTGAGGAAGATGTCGATGAACCATCTGGATCATCCAAGGCGAAGAAGGATGCGGAAGAGGTAAGCTTTTTCTTTTGGAACCCGTGCACGGCCCGTCAAACTGTTTACAGCCTCTGTCTTTTGCATGACTTTTCTCTCCGTCGTGATTTTGCATTGTGGCATCTTCTGCCAAGACTTTTGGGGCATTTATGGGGGATGATTGATTCGGAACATGATCGACTGGTGTACTCGAATTCTTCTTTCTGAATTTCCGAGTCAAGCTAACGTTGGTTAACCTGTTGACAGGATGTTGAAGCTGAGCCTGACGTTCACTTTGAGCCGGTTATCCGCCTGACCGAGAAAGTCGAAATCAAGACAAATGAAGAACTGGAGGAGGTGATCTTCAAGATGCGCGCCAAGCTGTTTAGATTCGATCGTGAATCGAAGGAGTGGAAAGAGCGTGGCACCGGTGACGTGAGACTCTTGAAGCACAAGGAGAACAAGAAGACACGCCTGGTCATGCGGAGGGACAAGACCCTCAAGGTCTGCGCGAACCATTACAGTATGTGAAAGTCTTTTCAATTCGAGTCCTGGAACCCGTTGTGCTTACATTATCTCTGCAGTTGTCCCCGATATGAAGTTGTCTCCCAATGTCGGCAGTGACCGCAGCTGGGTGTGGAACGTCGCGGCGGACGTTAGCGAGGGCGAACCCCAGGCTGAAACGCTGGCCATCCGCTTCGCCAACAGTGAAAGTAAGTTATCTTCAAACTTATCATAACAAGAAACAAGTCCCGCCGACTAACAAAACAAAATAGACGCGAACCTCTTTAAGGATGCCTTCATCCAGGCCCAGAAGGAGAACGAGAAGCTCTTCGCGCAGCAGTAAACTGCGTCCTATTTTCATGAGCAAACTCTCCTGACAATGCCACCAAGGTTTCTAAGGACGCAGGCCGCGGGCGATGAGAGTACTGCTCCAAATTGACTGCGAGTCTTCCGTTCTTTACAACCTGTGGTGGAAAATGATCTTGCCCCTAATTCCCCGCCCCTTTATCTAACCCCCAATTCGCCCAATGCCCTTCGCAGATCAGCCAACCTCATGTGTTTGAACGAGTCGTGAGGAGACTTTCCCCTGTTGACTATGCACTCCATCAAGAAGCGATTCGTGCATTTTTATCATGCTACTACTTGTCACGGGATTCGGTCAACGCCGAGCGACTCCATGGGAGTTTCTCTCCGAGTTTGGATGGAAATTCACGAATTACTTAAATAGATTGTCAAATCGATAGCATTCCCTGATTCAAAATCCAACGTGAAACACTGTGTTGTCAAGGATATTAGTACTATACTATACTACTACTATGTTTTTGCGAAACTCGGAACTGGTAAGCCAAGTACCTACTTTCCTATTTATTCTCACCTTTTTTATTATCTTCTTTTTTTAAGAAAAAAAATCCATGCTTCCAAACTGGGAAGGTTTGATGTTTGGCAGAACCAAGACTTTTAGCGTGAAATAGCGTAAAGTCAAGCAGAGGATATCGCTGCTCCGCAGTCATGGATTCACGACACAGAACAAGTGTGAGCTGGACACAGTGAATGAACTGGCTGTTGGATAGGTATTATATATACACACAATTCTTATATGCCTGGTGAATTGAATATACAGGCCTTGCTTTGTTAGATTTTGAGGTTTTGTCAAGTTACTTCCTCTCTTCAGCTTCCATTCACCTCACCTCATCGCCCTTTCCTCAGAACACCCCACCACGACAAAGCCCAGCACTGTCAGTGCTTTATTCTGTGAATGATAAATTCCATTGAACACATCTGAACCTCTCCAGAATGCCTGATGTAGGTTATTCTCTGTTTCAACTCATGTGTTCCTTCCCCCAACTTCACTGCCAGTCACTGTCTCAGGCATCACTTGGACTTTCCTCCAATGATCATGCCGTCGCTAACAAGCTCCCGTAAAATGTGCCAGGTTAAACGGACTATCAAGCTCATAACAGAGCAGAATCCCACGTTCGTACTCTCCCGTCACTCCCTACCCTAGGCTTCTTCTGCCCAAAGTGCGGACGCATCGACCACCGCAGCCCACCCTTTGCACCGCGTGCAGGTGCCTCCGCATTCCCCTGCCCACTATAATGTCGCCTATCCCACTCGATGATTTTACCAACCATGCCTTTATAGCGCATCGTCATCGCCATGGGACATGGCTGTATTGTCGCAGGGGACGGGGAGAGGGCTGGATGCACAGGCAAAGAGTTCGCGCTTCTGCGCAATTGGGAACGGTCGACGTAGGATATACAGCACGGGCTGACGTTGTTCGACGTGGATTAGTGACAAACCGTCGGAAGTCGAGGGCTTGCCCATCCGCACATGGTCTGTCGAAATATACCTCCTGAACGAGCATGGCGAAGAGATCCCCGCTACCCTGTTCAACAAAGTAACCTACACGCTGCACCCTAGCTTCGGAAATAGAGCGACTCAGAGTACGTGTTTCTTTCCTCTCTTTCCGATATTCCTTAACTTGCGATGCGCCTCTCTAGGTGCGCCTTTTCTGTGTTTGACCGCCGACTAATATTTTTTTGTGTTGCTCTAGCCTTCACAACCCCGCCATTCAGAATCGACGAGGAAGGATGGGGAGAATTTGATATGGCCATCTCCTTGCAGGCACCAGATGCCAAGGAACAAGTTATCACTCACGACCTCAATTTCAAGCGCAACCGCTACGAATCCAAGCACGTTCTTGTCAGTACACCATCTACACTTTTCCTTTGCAGGATGTTCCGGGTTGGTTGTGTTGTTTTCTGACGCTAAATTTCCACTCTTAGACTTTCAGAAACCCTAAGCCAGCTCTGCTGGCAGCACTGCGTGAATCAGGGCCTGTTCCAGGAGATGAGAACGGCCTGAAGTCCAAGCGGGGTGGTGCGGCCGATGAAGGGGCGAAGAAGAGAAAAAAGGTTGATAAGAATGTGAGTAGTGTATTCCTCCTGGGAAGGTTTCCCGAGTGCAATCTATCTAATGCGAAAACACGTTGCTCCAGATCGACATGGATAAACTGGCAGATGGGCTGCAGAAACTCGGAGAGGATGACCTACTGCAAGTGGTGCAAATGGTGCATGATAACAAAACAGCCGACACATATACCAAAAATGATATTGAGCGTACGTCAAGTGACACTGCGCCTGTATTGCGTTGCTTTCTGCAATACTAACGGAGCCCACAGAAGGAGAATTCCATGTCGATCTGTACACATTACCAGACACCCTCGTCAAAATGCTCTGGGATTTCTGTGCGGAAAGGGGGGTCGTATGAATACATGCCTCTTTCTCTATGCAACCCAATCCGTGGACTTGAGTGTGGTAACTTCAGAGTTACTTTTAAACCAAGATACACCCTTATCTCATTTTCCCGAGTTTCCAAGGACAGGCTCGAGTGTCTTTATGGTCGTTTTTACCTTTTCCCCCTGTTTTTCTCCGGTCTTGAACATAGGTCCACCTCGGCGGCGTTGTGCCTTTTTTTTCTGTCTTCATTGATTTAATAAATTTTCCTCGCAAGAAAATTTTCCCGTGGCGCTCTGGATCATTCCGTCTGCAGTAAGTAAGCAGCTAAATTCCTCCCGTGAAAATGTACCTACCTGGTCGACATGTAAAGAAACAACCATTCCCATGTAACTTTTGCCTGCTGCCATGGAGGAAACAAGACTTCCTTGTCACGGGGAAGCAGCCTAAATGTAACTACACTTCCAGTGACTTAAGGAAGAGAAAATGGCAAAAAGAAATGTAGAAAAAAAGGAATGAATATTAGGCCGAATAACAACCCAGCAAAGAATAAATGAAACTCGAACCTAGTCATGCAGAGGGTTAGCCCAAAGCAAAGGGGAGTGGTAACTGTTATGCACAAAGGTGACAATCGTAAACCGCACCAGCGCCGTCCAAAGTTCAAAGTGCCTTATCTCCCTTCCATTCATGATAAGGGGGGTATATATTTGTCTATAATGTGACAAAAAAAAGGTGAAAAGCAAACAGTAAGAAAAGTGTGTGTGGAGGACTGCGAAGTAGATATCAGCAAGGGCTGGCAGACATATGACAAGAATATCAAAAGACATGGTGTCTGTCGTTGCCATTGTATTAGCCTGTACTCCAGCAGCGCATGGACTTTCAAAGAGGGGAAAGGAAAAGAGCATACAGCATCATCAGGTCCTCCAGACTTTTAAAACTGCAGTTCCGACCGTCTGGAATCTGCTGGAAGATATCTACTATCGTCGCAAAGACTTCTCCGCCCTTGTAAGCCAACAAAGCGGGGGCTTGGATATGTTCCATATCTGCGATTTCGTGGTGGAGTTTAATGAATCGCACCGTGGGTTGTTTCCGGGCTATCGTGGTCAGGCAATCTTCTACGATCGAGCTATCGACAGACTGATGAACGGTCAGATCTTGAGCGGTGATAGCGTACTCCTGAACCTAGCAAGTGAGTAGACTCACATCGGGATCATATATGCAAACAACAACCACCGTGTCAGCAGGCGCATTTTCCACCGCATCGAGGTATCCATTGGCGCTGACCACATCGACAGAGCCGTATTTCCTCTTTCTAGCAGGCCCACGTTTTGTATTCCCATTGCGCTGCAGCTCCTGTATACGGGCCGCACGCCATTCACGCATGAACCTTTCGTCCTCGCTCTCGTCAGGAGGTTGTTGTGTCAAGTTGAGATTCGCCATATCCTGCTGCAGGTTGTTTTCCCGGTCCAAACTTGCTGCATTCATCAATGTGCGGCGGAACGACCGCTTCTTCGCTCGTTCGTAGGATTGGGCATCTGCAATCACGCCCTTAGGGCCGGTATTTGCATCGAAGACGGTTGTTGGGACGTGGTAGCTGGTGGGTTTGGAGAGCATGGTGTTACTGTAGAATTCGTCGTCGGTGTCTTCTTCGTCGGAAGGGACGTATCTGGGAGCAGGGCGGGTGCCCTTTGCATCTGCACGAGAGGAAGAAGAGGATGACTCGTTGTCGGACGGGTCCTGCTGGTCTTCTGGGTGGCCACGGACTGGGGCCTTTTCACTAAAGAAACGATCGAACTCCTCCTGGGCCAGAGACATGGCGGCTGAGGGGTTAGAATGGGGTATGATATGGTACTGAGCAAGACAAGAAGGAACTAAGGAAATATGTGAATGGTACTATCCGCAAGTCGGTGTCAAACGAGGATGTTAACGTGGAGACGTCAGGCCGCTTTGAGGTTAAGTCTGAGACCAACGGTGACGTGGGATACGGCCAATTCTCTGGCTGGCAGCGTCGCAAGTTGGCGGGTCTGTCGTTTCGAGATGGTAGAAGACGGAAGCTCAACCCCTGATCCCTGAACTCAGGGGGGCTCTGACGCAGTTGACAGGCGGACGTAATTGAGAACGATGAGCAGTCCGTCGCTCAGCCACTCACGAGGATACGCAGTATATCTCCTCTGTAAGAGTAATTTGATTGACACCTGTGCGTGCCAGTTGCCGCAGATGAGTTACTGATGAGAGTGACTGGTCGGAGAAATGTTGACTTGACGTGACACCAGTCATGGCGCTAAGCTCACAGCGGAAGCCGGGCGTGTTTTTCTCCGGAAAGCTTCGGGCGTTTGATCCACCGTCGCCTGCGAGCCGCGCTCTTAGTTAACTGCAATTCTTCAGCGACGGCCATTAATCGTACTATAGTCAGAGTAGAACGGGACTTCCTTTGACTTATTTTTATATTATCAGATTATTTGGGATCTTCAGGAGGACCGTCGAACGGTGCTGTCTTACTGTCATAATTCTGTGCAGTACCAGTAGCAGCACCTAGGAGTAGTACTCCTAGTAGTAATTCGTAGTTAGTCCGTATTCCCACTGACTTCTGCTTCAGTTAATGTACATCCTCACGACCACTTCTTCGACAACTCAACGCACCCTCACTCGCTTTCCTCCCCCATACTTTCCCCACCTTTGCCACTCGCGCAGGTCCGGAGGAATCTTTATTAAATTGATTTTCGTCTTTCCGCTCCCTTGAAGTGCACCCACCTCCCCATCCTGCTGCACAAGGGTTGCCCCGCATTCTGTCAAAAATGCCATCGTCAGAGCGCACAACGTTTACAATCGGCACGCGCAAGTCGAAACTCGCCCTTTTGCAGACGAACCTTGTACGCGATGCGCTACAAGCAGCCTATCCAAATTGCGAATTCAAGATTCTCACTCGCGATGTTGCTGGAGATCTGAATAAGGTGACGCCTTTCCGCGAATTCACCACAAAAAACCTTTGGACTGAAGAATTGGAAGAGCTACTCGTCGCAAACCAGATAGATCTAGTAGTTCATTCTTTGAAAGGTGAGTCACTTTTTCTTTAACGAAAAAGCGCTGGATTCTGGCTGACTGTAACGCATTTTTAGATGTCCCCACTCAGATCCCGGATACCTGCGCCCTCGGCGCCATTATGCCTCGCGAAGACCCAAGAGATGTTGTTGTCATGAAATCCGGTTCGCCTTACAAGACGCTGGCTGATTTACCAGAAGGATCGGTCGTGGGAACATCGTCCGTCCGCCGTACAGCGCAACTCGCGCGTCATTATCCCCATCTGAAGGTGCAAGATCTTAGAGGAAATATTGATACTAGGTTAGCCAAACTCGACGCAGAGGATGGGCCTTTTTCATGCATCATCCTTGCAGCTGCGGGACTGCACAGGACAGGTGTCAACGCTCGGATATCTCAGTATCTCGAGGCTAAAAATGGGAAGATGCTGCATGCCGTTGGGCAAGGCGCGTTAGGTGTTGAGATTCGCGCGAATGACAAAGTTATGAAACAAATGCTGGAGAGGATTGCTGATGAGAAGACGACTCTCGCTTGTCTCGCTGAGAGAAACCTGCTGAGAATCTTGGAAGGTGGATGCAGTGCTCCTCTCGGGGTGGAGACTGAATGGATTCAGGATGCCTCTGGTAAAGAGAAGTTGCGGCTCAGATCCATCGTGGCTAGCGTGGATGGGAAGGACATGGTGGAAGTCGAAAAGGACGGCGATGTCAGTTCCCTTGAAGAGGCCGAGGCATTTGGCAAGGCTGCGGCCGACGAATTAGTTGCGAAGGGCGCCGGGGCGATCTTGCAAGCCATCCAGCAGCAGAAGAAGAAGTTATGGTCATAACTTAGTATCGTTGACAGGGCTGATTTTTTTTTTGTAAAAAATTGCCAGAGCGCAGCGAATTTAGAATCCTCTTCACTCTTTTGCCTTCAAATCCCGGAAACTGGGCGCTGAGGAGCTTGGGATTTGATTTATGCATCTCTCAACGCTCTCCGACTACTATTATTGAAGCCACCTTTATTTCCTTACACGTGTTACACGGAAAAAATATGGCTAGACACAATGACGCCTTCAGATTGAGGCGCGCGATTTAGCAACTATGGCCAAAGGCGGACTTCGGTTTCGCCACTAAACACCTGATACTCATGGAACTCTGAAACCGCACAGATATACGAGTTCGGAAGGTCAGAAAAGCACACTTGCTTTCTTTACAGCCCTATCTTGTACCAGAGCGAGTTGCAATTCTACAATTAGTAGAGAATACTGCATTGCGGTGCTATACTACCATCACTACTATTATCTGCCGTCAACAGTCCTTGGAGCGTGGAGTGCACAGCGATGAAGCAGTCGAAGGACACGGGTGATTTCTCATTAGGCAGCTCTGCGGACTTCTTGGAGATAAAGCCAGCCGTGTTCCCCACGGAAGAAGTGATTATAGAATTACACTTTTGCAAATTGGAGTTCGTTTCATGGGGGATACAGAAGACCGCGCACTTGTTTGTCCTGGGTTAAGTTCTGACAAGTCCGCCTCCTTACCAAGCAGTCCTGCTCCTCCGCTCCAGCTTCGCAAGAGCAGTGTCTGGGTGTACAGAAAGCAGGTAGGTGAATGAACACTGTTTATTGCCTTACGCAGGCAAAAGATATGTGCAAGCACACCTCACAATGACTATTTGAAATACACACATTGTGTGCATTTCAAATAGTGCTACCACTACCTCTGGAGCGAGCCATTCATTATTACTACTGTAGTATGTATGCGAATCTATTGCTGTCCGGGAGAATGAACTGAGCAATGAAACAGAACGTAGTGGATACTCTACAACAAATGGCCAATGTAATTAATCGAAGAAGAAAACGCCAAAAAGAGGGTGGAAGAGGTTACGTCCTCAGACCGATTGGAAGATTGTTGTAAAATTTTATTCGAGCATCAAAGAGATTTGCGAGGAACCGAGGACAAGTGTGTATTTATCGGATCCAGGAACAGAAGAAGGCAGAAGGGGAAAAAAAAAATGGAATGGGAAATCAACTGCAAGAAATACTTGCGCAGAGACACATAACTAGCTAACCCAGCGAGAAAATAAGATGACAAAGGGGAGAACAAACGAGGAAGCGAAAGCCAATGGATATATACCGCACAACTAATCCTTCAAATGATGGAGACCTGCCGACAGAAAGGGGACATTGCGAACCCGTTTTACCCAGCGCTAAAAGAGGGGAAAAGGAAAAATAAGTTAGAAGAAAAGGGGGAAAACCCAGGGAATCAAGAATACGGGAAAAGGATAAATGAGACGCGGCGGTACGAGAAGAGAGAAGTACATCCATCCAAGATTAAGGACAGTGGCATCGACTTCAAGTGGAAGATGGATAAAAAATGTGACCAAGAAGAGAAAAAGAGCCAAAATGTCGAGTTGATGTGACAATTCCAGCCTCTGCCGTCTCTGCAAAATAGGGTCATGTAATCACCAAAGTTGCTTCCTCCCTGATCATTAAGATGTGGCTCTTTTCTCTTCAAAGTCTCTGCGTCGTATAAAGGAATCTATTATAATCACTAATAAACCACCGTGTTCAGTCGTATCTTCGTGGGGTTGGGGATTAGTTAGACTTGGACCTGATGAACAAATTTACGTGCGAGATCCACAGGTCAGCACAGTGGACGCCATTAGCTTCGTCGCTGATATCAAGGATAAAACGGGGCGGAGAGCATGGCGGGGACACGAGATGGACACGAGAGAAAGGTACGGATCGAGGAATAGGACGCTTCGATATCGTACGATAAGATACGTGCACAGCCTTATTGCCGGCATGTAGGCTGAAAGGCAAGCCGACTTCAGTTGTCGCTTGGAAAACAGAAAGGCAACTACCAAGCCCAGATTTTGAGCTGAAAGGGGTAAAAAAAAGGATTGTCAGTACTTTCCGCAAAGTAAGTTTGGGAGCAAAACGTACCAGAGAATCCCAAGAACCTGTACACAAACTGATGCCATCGTTGCTAACACCCAAGCAGCTCACGCGGTTTTCGTGGCCACTCAGAGAGCCAACCTTGTCTCCTCTCAGAACATCCCAGACCTACTCGACATGTCAGCAGGAGCTATACATCGTAACTACAGGTATCGAGGGTATATTCTTACTTTGCATTCGAAATCGTCATAACCCGCAAATAGGAGCCTTCCGGATACAGAAAAGGCCACAGAAGTGATGCCACAAAGGACTTGGTCACTCTGACGTCGGAAGTTAGTGGCTGGTAATTTGAATTCATAGGAAGAGGGGCAGAGCAAGCCAGGCAATCTCACCTGGTAAACGTTGAGCTCCCTGTCAGCACGAATATCAAAGAGTCGGCAGGTCGTATCATCCGAGCCAGTGCCAAATGCATTGCCGTCAGGGAAGAATTGGATAGCATTGATGTCGGATTCGTGACCAGAGAATGTCTGCACGGCTTTGCCCGCTCTAATATCCCAGAGCTTGGCGAAGGTGTCGCAGGCACCCGAGACAAAAACATTGCTATTCGTCGGGTTGATGCTAATACTCATAACGTCACCCAGATGATCGGCGAATTCAGTAACTTTAGTGCCGGCCTCGATATCCCAAAGCATGCAGGTCATGTCACCTGATGAAGTGAGAATCCTTCGGTCGTTGATGAATCGACAACAAGAAAGGTAGCCCGAATGGCCGGAAAGCTCTCTCGCAACACGAGTTGGGCCTTCTCGCGACGAAAGGTTATAGATCGAACAGATGTTGTCGAGACCACCGCAAGCGACGTAATTGCCACTTGGGGCGTAAGCGCAAGTCATGACCCACGAGGACCGGAGGGGTATCGCATGAACTTTATTTGTTGTGTAGGCGTCCCAGATAATCAGTTTTCCGTCCTGAGACGCAGACACCAGGTGACGTCTGTCAGTCGACCAGTGCATTGCGTAGATCTTGGCCAGGTGACCCTTCAAGGTGCGTCGCGGTCGCATGCCAATCCGGGGAAGGGGCTCTGTGTTGTTCTGGGCAACCTGACGGACTGTGCAGCAATGTCATGGTATATTAGTATGAGCGCACAATCAAACTTGCAACCGTTGTATCAGAATAGTGCGATGAGGTTGGCCAAAGGGGAGGAGGGTCAATGGCATCCACAGAGCCCGAGTGATAAGGGGTGCAAAAATTAACCATACGCCACCTGGTGTTAAGGCAAAAGCGATTGCAAATGAAGGGAAACTTACGAGTTGTGTCAGCAAGTTCATCTTTTCTGCGCTTTATACGATCCTTCAGGCCTTCTGCCTCGCGTCTGGCGGCCGCGATTTTGGCCTGCATCTGTTCGCCGCTCATGTCGGCCATGGTTGGTCGGAAGGAAATGAAATCTGGTCAATTGGTTCGAAACAAACACCGAGTCGAAGAGGTGCAAAAACTCAATTGATCAATCGTTAACCGTCGAGCAACGGGAGATTTTAGGGTGGGCGGGATGCAGGACGTGGTTTTGGCGAGAGCCCAAGTCGAGTGTGTACACGGGGATGTTTTTTGGGGCAGGACCAAAAAAAGGAGGGCTCTCAGAACGAGGCCAACTCCAAGAAGACGACAGAGGCGAAGACCGACGTCCCAATGGAGGTTCCCCTGTCACGAAGGCCGCAGCGCGAGCTCCAAGTCAGGACAACACAGCGGAGTGGAGAGGAAAGTGAGGATAGGAGAAGAGCACGGCGGCTGATGGACGGCGAGGAGAAGTGAATAACGGGGAGTGGCAGCCGATGGGGTTGGCTAATATTACAGAGTGGGTAGTTTTAGCGGGCCTCGTAGCGGAGTGGGGGACATCCAAAGATGCTAGCTTGGTGCTACAAAATGCGGATTGACGGACTTCAGTTACAGACATTGACACCGTCCTCCAAGCCCCAGGTGTTGAGACGCAGAAAACAGACGGCATCGTCGACTACTTTCTCGCGTCTTCTCTTTTTGTTTTGCGCCGGGGCAGTCGGGGTTGGTATCGTCCTTTGATTTTTCGCAGACCGACCATCGCTCGTTCCCGCGCATAAAACGACCAGGTCACGGTATTATTAATACGCTAGGTAAAAGTTAACCTCCCCCCTTCCTTGCGCTTCTCAAACTTGAATGCAAGCCAGCCATCATCCTATTATTGTTTTAATCGTCGTTGTGGAAAGTCGACGGGGTTTGTGGAAGGGAAGTAGTCGATCTTTGAAGCGCTGGTTTTAAATAACTGCTTCTTGCTGCTGAATGCCATGACCTCTTTCTTCCCTTCACCCAACTCTCGTCACCTTTCACATTCATTCATACACTACAGGAGCTTCGTTCGGGGAGCTCTCTCCACGGACAGTGGACCAACTATCGATGCAGCGATCTCACCAGTGTTGCCTGTCCCTTCGAAATGACCAGCCAAGCGGAGTGACCTAGTAGGTGACCCGTTTGTCTGAGGATAAACAGAGCAATTGACTTGCATCTTCGATCTTTATCAGTCAAAGCCTTGTCCACGGTCCACCTTCAGGGTCAGTCGCCGTAAGCTCTGTCTCACGGCCCCAAAGCATCAGTTATTTTACATTTCAGCTTGGCACGGGTGGGGACAAGATTGGCTGGCGCTGCACGACTATTAGTATGTGCACGACTTCCTCCGGCGTTGGAGCAAGTGTATCCGGAATCCTCCACACCTGTCGAGCATGCGAGAACAGCCAACCAAATCACAAGAAATCGCCAAGGAGCTCGGCCCTGGCTCAGTCTCTCGTACCGTTGGCACGGAAAGCCCCCTTTCCCTGGAAATTTTTGGAAGGGCGTGCCGCACATGAGAAAGACTCACATTCTTATTATTCATGATTGTTCTTGTCCTTGCACCGACTCTTCTGTGTTAGTAGAGTCTCTCAGCTAGCTACAAGGTCCAATGGATGCAGATGGTCCCGTCTGAGTTCAGAGGCATTGAGTAGCCCAGTGATGTGGCCTTTGCTTGCGCGCGAGACACGAGTCTCAACCTCCGTACGGTCACGTATTCCAAGCTGGGTGACGTTTCCCTGGGCATTTTGAGTTGCGCCCGTCCGGCTCGACTGGCACCCCCTTTATCATTTACTCTGCCTGCCCAGAATAAAATAAAAATGATTGCTACGGAGTAAAACTTTCAGAAAAGAAATTAACAATGATAAATGAGAATTTCTCCCTGTCCGCTCCGCTCTCGCTCTCCAGCTGGCAGACGGGGCTTTGTTTCCGCCGAGACCCCTGACATGCGGGAAGATCGGCGGAAAGCCGTTTCAGCAAATTGTGAGTTGCTTTTTGACCCCTGGAGATGATGATAGGCTTCGGCTAGTCGATCCATACACATTGGGACATTGCACGCCGTCCAGACTCAGCAAATCAACACGAGACGTTGAGTTCTCAGAACCTGTGAAGTTGGTCTTTTCCAGGATTGCTCTAGCATACAGGAACAATCTCCTCTTGCGGAGTACACGGTACTACTCGTGTAAAGTGTTGCTGTTACCAGCGTTCTCCCAGTTCAGACTTCCAACCTCAAAACTTGCGGACAAGCACCGTGCAGGGTGCATCATCGATTGCTTGTGGAGCAGGTAGTACGGAGTACTGTGAACATGCTAGTATGCACTTAAGAACTTCTGACAATTAGTATTTGATGTCGCCATGCGGACAGAAGATATGGCCCCTTGTATCTCTCAGCCAGGTCCCGGCTGGACGTCAATCAGTTTTCACCTTGTACATACAGGTAGCGAGTAATACTAGTAGAGTGCCAGGCTTTCAATTAATATTACAACGTCTGGTCTCGAGGCGAAATCACGTTGGCTTGTACACAAGCTGGGCAACATCAGATCGAGCGGTCTTCAAGGCCTGAAATATGACGAGGAGACATCCAGATGCTCTCATGGGTTTGCTTGGGAGTTCGAGCGTACTGGGGATTATCCTTATCCACGTGGCTTCTCACAGACCTGCGACCACTCTCGAGCCCAAAAAGAGAATTTTCTTCAGTCATGATGAGGGCCATCACTTGACTGTGTACAGAGTCATGTCATCTTCCAGTAATACGATACTGCAAGTGCAACTGTGATGTCATCGAAATACTTTATGTCTGCCAAGTCATAAGACTGCCGTCGAATGGGCAGGACTCTTGTGCATGGTAGAAGCCTGTAGTGATGAATAAAGATGGTTGGAAATCTTCCTTCTGCCGCAGTGTCTCCTGTGTTTTAGGCTGCTCGAGAGAACCACTTTTGCCACATCGACGAGACTTCCATTTGAATGCCTCTCCTCATACTGTTAGACTTTGCAACAGTTTGTTCTACAACCTGAAGCAAGTTAGTTCCAGCATCACCGAACAATAAGATACTACTATCCTCGATGCCTCGCTGTAAGGGAGACAGTTCTAATGTAAGCCGACTTCGGCTCTTGACGACAGAGCGAGAAGAGAGAGAGAGAGAGAGAGAGAGAGAGAGAGGAGAAAAGCTATTCCCCGCAAGTAGCAGACAACCTGATACCATAGAAAAAATGACT
This sequence comes from Malbranchea cinnamomea, assembly GCA_900128795.2. Lineage (NCBI taxonomy): Eukaryota > Fungi > Ascomycota > Eurotiomycetes > Onygenales > Malbrancheaceae > Malbranchea > Malbranchea cinnamomea. The sequence continues at coordinate 53,236 of FQSS02000807.1, read as the reverse complement.
TCAAAAGGGGGTTGAACTGCTTGACACATACCCAGCACCCAGTGGCACTTTCGGCGTGCATACGGCCTCATCCAGAACAACTTGGAAGGATTTGTGCAGTGCTGTGTACTTGCGTACCGATCGGGACAAATATAGACATCTAAACACTATACGTGTAAAAGCTCGGAAATCTTGGATTTTGAAAAGATGTGTACGGAGTACTTAGAATCAGGAGACTTAACTGCGCGTAAGGTCCTCCGTAAGCGAGGAGCGACAGACCACTGTTGCAGAATATTGCAATCAGCCCCTGTTTTAAACAAGTTTCAACAGCGTTGACGCTTAAACAGCGCAAGGCGACCGCAACGTCGGTTGTTATTTCAGGCTTGGTCGGTATCCACTGGTGCTAAAACGCCCCTGGCCATTCTCAATCTTTTCAGTGCTCTCTGGAGCCAACAACCAATCCTTCTTTTCAAAGACCAGATCGCTTTCGCCGCGTCAAGAGTCTCAGCTGCTCCAAAGCGTTCCCCCCAGCGGCGCCACCTCAACTCCCTAACTAGCAGCGGTCTTGGCACAGTCACGCCGCCTACCTTCCGCACCCTTCACCAAGCCTTTTCTATCCGCTGAAGATTCCATCAACAGGCTTCCTCAACGAAGAGAATTGCCATTGTCGAAGTCGTTGCCTATTTATCAGGCATCAGCTCTGCGGTTACATATCCACGACGAAACGACTCTATCTTGTTCCGACGTTCCCATCTTCGACGCCTTTTCCCGCCAAAGAGACCTGTCTCTGCTGTCACGTTGCCATCAACTCTCCAGCGAATCTACTGTGCTTCTCCTCTTGGAACCTCCTGCCTTGGGATCTCCTACCAACATTGCCCGAATACGAACAACGCGTTCTTTATTTCACAGTTATTCTCGGCAGCATTTGCACAACAATAAACTTGCAATCTTAGATTGGAGTACGCACACTGATTTTGTGTACCAAATGCGTTTTGCATAACATCTGATCACACTTGACAGGTATGACTCCAAATTCTAGCAGCTGAATGCAAACAAGGGCCAGCTTTTGATTCAATCCCTTTATCTCAAGCTCAGTTTTTGACGCACTGAGGATTTTACAGATCTTGTGACGATGAGAGAAGTTAATTTCAGTATCCCAAATGTCAACAAGGCTTCTGTCAACATTACCCCCACACTTTACGATAGACGCGCTCTCGACTGCACATCGACACTGCCGCTAGTAAACTCACTGAATCATCTTGCCTACCTTACTACCTCATCTGCCCGTATACGTGAGATTCTAACCGTCGATGGAGGCATCGAACAGTTAATCTGCATCCTCAAAGCAGGGAGGAGCAGGGACATGATGGAGCTGTGGAAATGGAATCTTGCCTTTCAATGCATCGTTAATATTGGCGTGCGTGGCTCTGAGGCCGTAAGAACACGCCTTGTAGAGGCTGATGTGGTTCCCGTCATTGCCACGCTTCTGGACAATTACGTTCGGGTTGTCGAGAAGATTCGTGCCATGGACGCTGAGCAGCACCGCATGTCTTTGAGATGCTCCCTCAAGCCCAGCAGCTCCTCTGCCCGGGATCCCTCTCATCGGCAGCCCTCAGGGGAACAACGCATTTTTCGCCGACATCCTCCACCGTCGCTAGAGATACCCCTTCCGTTTTCCCAAGAAACCCGGCATCAGACAGAAGAGGGTTCCGTGGAGACAACCCATACCCCGCCAGTTGATCTCACCTCGCCTTCGGATAGGAACACCTTGTTTCGCGATCATCCCAATCGGGGCACAGATGGACTCGCACCACGTCGCCGTTACATTGTTCATCCACTGGCATTTCCCACAGTAGAGCATGGTGTTGGACCACGGCCTGTTCGAGACGCGGATCAGTTACAATCTATGGTCCCAGGATTGCAAGCCGGCGCCGTTTCGCAGCCAGAGTCGCCAATCACCCCTCACGGTGCTGCTGGCCACCAGAGTATCCCTGACACGATCCCGAGACGTCGTCCTTCTCTCCGTCAGCAGATCTCCTCAACTTCTGCCGACTCTGATGACGCGAACGTTGAAGATGTTACAATGGGCGACGATATGGTCGAATCTAACGCTACGGAGCCGATCGTTGGGCTTCAAAATGCCATGGAGGTTGACAATGCTGCCGGTAGAGACTCTATGCTAGACGATGGCTCCGAAGAACGTGGTCTAGCTATGCCGAACCCATCGGAAGGAACTGATGCTGAGACCTTCAACATCACCCACCGCTCTCCCGCTGATGGAAGCATTATCAATGCAGCTGCTCAAGCTGGGGATGGTACCCTTGCTCTCTCTCCAGCTCGCCCGGGCATTACGGCCACGGCTCCGCTGATCCAGCAAGCACCATATCCTATCCAACTTCGTGATCGTCTAGTTCCACAAGCCATCATCCCGGCAATGCCTCGCGACGAGGACGTCTTGATGGCATTGCAGCTACTGGCCTACGTGTCCAAATACACCAGTCTGAGAACCTACTTTCAGCAAACCCACCTTGTTCCAAGGCTAAAAATTGGAAAAGAAATCCAGTTATTGGATGACTCCAATGCTCACTTGTCCTTCTCTGTTGAGTCAGACGAAGATCTAGAGGAATATACTCTTCCAGACGACTTCAATGTTTTTCCTCTGGTGGAGAAATTTACTGCCAGACAGTATACGAAAGATATGCAGTACTGGGCATGCGTGGTGATGAGGAACCTCTGCAGAAAGGATGAGTCAAGAGGGGGCATTCGTCAGTGTGCATGGTACAAATGTGGCAAGTGGGAAGAGACACCTCGTCAATTCGCCAAGTGCCGCCGGTGTCGACGCACAAAGTACTGCAGCAAAGAGTGTCAAAAGAATGCTTGGGTGTACCATCGACACTGGTGTCACAGTCCTACATCTTCAGAACAACAGCAGCCATCACAGCAACAACCACAACCATCGCAGCCAAACCTTCCACAATGAACAAATGGTCTTTGCCACGTCACCTAGAATTTCGCACTCATCTATTCCCTCCATGCGAATCTGCTTCGTTATCAATCTTGTCTGACTGTTCTTTGGGAAACACATGCTGCTGGGTTAGCGAGTCCGACAATACTTTTCATCAGCCTTATGATATCCATCCTCCAGCACTTGCTCTGATGCTTCGGTTACTCTTTTGTCCTGTTTTCATGGTGAAGGCACTTGCGATGGCATTTTCCCTTTTCTAGCATGATTTTCAGGGCATATCGGTACAAGAATTTAGCGAAATACTTTCCTCCCCCTGACTCCCCATGCATTTGCTCTGTTCTACTTTTCTGCTTCCCATTTACCCACCCATCTTGTAGGTTCAGCCAAGACCCCAAGTCGCGTAAACCGTCCGTGGTACTTGCGAATGAAAAGTGTTGCCACTGGGCGAGGTGATCAAACGACATCAGGTTTAAACGGCGAGACCCCGCCGCTTTATGACTTCAACTGTTCTATTGCGATTCCCCTATCATTTATGCGCATACTCCCGCATTCTGTACATACAGATTAGAGGAAGCTCCGGATTTGATGCCCAGGTCAGCTACGAAGCGAATCTCAATTCTGAATTTCCGTAGAAGTTCTAGTGATACTCTCCTCTTGTCATCTTGGTTGAGAGTTTTTTGGTACCTTGGGCTTATCTCTTTTATTCTTTCGGTCTTTGACATTTGTTGTCAATGTTGGCGTTGTTACTTGGTTCCATCACGTCCACAGTAGATTTGCAGCTACTGAATACACAACATAGCGCTCCAATCGCTTGGTAGTTTTGTCCTCTTCGTAATGCTGAATTTGATATTCTGGCGTAACTCATCTTCCGTCGAGTAACCTGATTGTTTTCTTGAATGCAGGATACGCTGAGGGCAGTAGGTTACTCGATATGGCTCTGTATCCAGATTCACGAGAACCTGCACACAGACCAGGGTGATATTTGGAAGAGCTAAGGCTGCCACTAGGTACCAACACGCTTCATTCACGTTTACGAGTTTCACCATACGTTGCTGCCAAGCGGCTCAAAAGGTGGTCACGGGCAGTCGGCGCTTTGCCTCCTGTCGCGGGGCCTTCGGCCGCTTGACCTGATCTGGCAAGCTCTTCTCTCCGTTGCTCAACCAGTTGACTTGGAACAGGCTCCAGCTCCACGCTATCAACAGGATGACAGAAATACGCCATGGAGTACCTGTCCCGGGCATTATTGTTCGCCTGCTGCTCCTCAAGGGGAAATATCACCCGGTGCACGGTCGATTTCAGAAGCCCGCACGTCCAGTAGCTGAGTAGATCGCCAATGTTGACCAAAATTGGCGGGAATGAGGACTCCAGCTGGCGGATGCCGCTGCTGTTGTTCTGCTGGGGCCGTACGGGAACAGAGGCCCAGTTCCCTTCCGGAGTTAGGATCTCGAGTCCCGGCTGCCCGTCACGCTGGAACAGCAGGGTTATGCTCCCGTAATCGCTGTGTGCTCCAGCACGGACGTCGACGCCGTGATCGTAGTTGGATGTTGCGGGAGATGTGATGGAGGGGTAGTAGAGAAAGCGAAAGGTGGTGCCCGAAGGGCCCTTTGAGGTATCATGGCGGCTGGTAAACCAGTCTTGTGGAATCTAGTTGATCTTAGAATGGTCTGAATTGGCTTTCCATATATACAGGTTAGTATTATTGGGGGTCAGAAATGGACATACACCTAACCCGAGGGCCAGTAGGGAGAGGATCCGATGACACGTCTTTTGACACAAGTCCAGAAAGTAAGCTATTTCAGGCTCGTGTGGAACAAGGAATGGAGGCAAGGCTTGCATCGCCTTTCCATCTTTGAACTCGCGAAAATTCATCGCCCTGACGACAAAGGAATCAGTGAAAGGTGACCATGGGAGTCTATACTAAGTAACAGCAAGGAATGATGTACTCTTTGAAGTCCCCTCTCTAAATTTAAACCATACTCTCTGGTCAGTACCGTAAATACCCTCTATACAACATGGTAGATTACAGATTCCAGGAAGTGCAGTGGGTATGAAGTCACCTTCTGGTGTTCAGGATCCAAGCGCTCTCTATGCATCCCGACCCAGCCACTGTTCTGGCGCGCTGTCAGCATAATATGTGACTGGCCGAGTAAGGAAAAGTGAAGTGCCCACATCGTTTTGATATTTGAACTTGGCCTTCTCTTCGTATGGAAGCGCGAAGAACCCTTTCGCCTGTAGTTAGATGGAAATTAGCAATGTAAGCTACATCGAGCGGGGCATCGTCTACGAAAAAACGAAGAAAGCGGGAGAAAAGAAAATCACCAATTCAAAAGCATTGTCAACATCTTCCTTTGTGAAATCGCTGCTCTTGCTATCGACATACAAGAACCCATATTTAGTCGCAGCATCAATCATGGATTTCCCCACCTCGGTTGAGATGTGGGAGATGTCGATGACAGGCAGCTGTACGGATGCTGTTGAAGCTGATTTCAAGTCCGCCATTTCCATAAGTAAATAGGTTTTTCGAGTCTGTAATCAAATCTGGAAAGTTATAATCTTTTCTGGACTCCACGAAGCATCCGGAAATTTTAAGAACAATAGTAGTACTCTGCACATACAACTACTACTATGCGTCGCAATGTGCGGACGAATCGCTCCCATCCATGTACTAGAGATCACGTGCTCCCATACTGGCTGAAGGTGGAAGGGTGATTGAAAAGAACATGTTGAAGCTGGGGGGACTGACCGTGGTAAGTAGTACTCCTGTTGAATTGAAAAAGAGACATTTTTGAATCAGAGCACATCAATCTTGTCAAAGACATTCTTTACAGGTTGCAAATTATTTGATCACCGTTCCAGATTTTCTTGACATCCAACATTTCAGTTTGCCCCTTGCGAAAACCTGAAAGAATTGAACCACAAATTGTTCGGTGGAAGCCTAACAACTTAAGTACTAGTAACATAATCTGAGCAATGTGTCTGGAGAGAAAGGAAGTCCTCTAGGTGGCATACCTGCTGTCTCTATCAGATGCTTGCAATCAAGGAGCATACTAGCAGTAATAGATGTCCATATCTCAACATATACATCAAGTATAGACTTCTAATTTTTAAGGAACATTTTAAATAGATAGAATTTGAAATAATTTGAAAGTATGTTGCTTCATAAAAAGATGTTTGTTTGTAGATGGTCACATATAAGTACGATGAGGCACATAATACATAGTACTATGTAATACTATTCTCAGTGTTCTAAGCTAATAAGGCATATTCAGAGTTATATCTTCTAGAGAATAGAGTATATATTCAAAAGAGATGTTATAAGAGCTACTAAATTCTGGAATTTCCATGGAGTGTTCCGCCTAATGTCATGTTCCGGGTGGTGTCGGATTACGTTACCTACTACGTAGTAGTTTCACTTTGACTAAAACTCATGGTTCTGTTGAGCGTACTAGTCTGGAACTAAGAACTGGGACAGAAGTCAGAAGGAAGCCTGAATCATCCAGTGTGTGTGGACTGGCTGTGGTAGATTAGCAATGTTCAAAGACAACTGTTAGGGCCCATTTATATGGCCTTGTAGTGTATGTTGGTTGAGATTATCTCCAATTCTAGTTTGTTGACAACGTCAGAAATGTAGTACTATGTATGTAGTCAGTGAAATAGTCAGGAAATCTTCCGACAGGGTCATTTGAAGCCTGTGGCATCGTTTAAATGACCACATTAACAGTGGGACAAATCAGTCTGAAGAAGATTATCCAAAGGCCCAGTCCCAATAAGCCCTCAAGAGGTGTTTGTGTCATGCCTTGAGCTGCAGGGAGCGGAACTGAGCGATGTGCGGGCTTTCGGCGAGATCCACTGTCGGTGAAACTTAAAATTATCTGCATGTCCTTGCCGCCTTAGGTCGAACCTCAACACTTGGTCGTCACTGATCTAGCCCAAGACCCCATCACCATCTTTCAAGTTTCTTCTTCACCACCCTGATTGCAATTGGGTGTGAATAACACTGGAAACTGCTGCTTGTCTTTACAGGCAGCCTCATTGACCTTTCTGTTGATTAATTCCTGTCTGAGTTTCTCACTGTTTTCACCCGCAGGCATTTGTGGCATCTCCACAGCGCTTTTCTGCGCTCTGTTCTTCAGGGCACAGCTGCATCTACCAGTAACTGCCGCATCCCCGCTCGTTTGAAACATGCCTAGTAAGCATTTATGAAATGGTATTTTGCTACATGACATGGGATCTTCTGCTGACTTGCGTTCCTCTTCTCCCAAAGTTCGCGCGCTTGATGAGTGGGCTAATGCCCGCAGCCAAACTTTACCTCTCTCAGCCCTTAAGGGTGCCGCAGTTGGCATCCACGCCTCCTACTACCTCGATCAGCATCTCAATCACCATATTACGAAAGAGCCCCTGCTTGGCGCCCTGGGAGGGTTCCCGTTCGCACAGAGAGCCAACATCGAGAGGGAACTACAAGCGCTGAAGGACCAAGGGATCACGCCTGTGTTTGTTTTTGATGGGTTGGAAGTGGGCAAACCAGTTTCAGACTTGCCTCTACGAGCTCAAAATGCTCGTGCTTTTGAGCGAGCCTGGGAACTATATGATCAGCAACAGGCTGACCAGGTAGTCGACGCCTTCAGCAATGCCGGTACAGCCCACTTGACGAGATTGGTGACATTACTATACACAGCCTAGCTGACTGCTTGGAATTTGACAGGAAGCACTAAGCCAGAAACTCTTTATAAATTCCTCCAAAGAATCCTTCGTGATCAAGGCATTGAATTCCTTGTCGCGCCCTACTCTGCATCCGCTCAGGTATAACAGATCTTCGTCATGCTTTGCATTCAGACGTACTCACCTCTCAAGCAGCTTGCATATTTAGGAAGAGGTCCAAACCAATTTGTGGACGCGATTTTCGGACCGTCAGAATTGCTTCTCTTCGAAGTGGACAAGGTCATCACGAGACTAGATACAGACCTATTCCAGTTCAGCTGGATTACCAAGTATGCTTGCCAGGAGGAGCTAGGTAAATTGACAAGCGAACAATTTGTCGAACTTTGCCTACTTCTCGGCTCCCCGTTCCTTCGCACGTTCCCGCCTTTTGAAAATCCTGCTTTCCCTGGCAAGGGGTTGAACCTTCGCGATGCTGTCAATATATTCAACGGCGCTGGAAGGAATGCACTTGCTCTGTGCGCCCAGTTTGAAGAAGATAGGCGCGTCCAGGAACTACAGTACAGCGATCATTTTAAGCGCGCATTCATGACCGTGAAGCATCACATCATAATGGATCTTGATGGCAAAGTCGGCCCCTTAGATCCTGATAACGCTTCCTCCGACTTGCATGAACTTATTGGGCAAAGACTCCCGGAGGAACTCTACTTCTACATCTCCAAGGGTATTCTAGGCCCACAAGTTCCAGGTTGGCTTACCTCTGGGGAAATGTTGGTTGAGCTCCCGCTTGGCACCGAGGATTCCCCCGTATACCGTCGTCTTGCGGGTGAACTGCTCACGCCCATTCGAATCCAGTCTTTGTGCCTTCTGTCGAACTCCCTTCACCGCTTCTACCAGACCAAGGTTATCTCGCAACGAATGTGGTACGAGGAGAAGGCGGAGAAGAATATCAATCTTAAAGATATGCCGTCGGTGAAAGATTCGATAATCCATTGGCGAGTCCGCGTCGAACAGCTTCCAGAGACTACACGAAAATCGCTGGTAAGAGTCGCTCGGCTTCTCACCAACAAGTTCCTTCGATATCTGACTATTTTATTAGAGCTCTTCTCACCTTTTGACCTCCTCCCTCTCAGCGTTGAAAGAACCGAACTTCCCAGCTAAACCCTCTTCAATCAAAGATCTACCTGTGAGCTTCAATTTGGCTCCTTTCCTGAGTCCTAAATCCCTACTGACTGCTTGTTAGCCACTGTCCTCGAAAGATGATATCATTTCCAACGTTATGTGGAGGTTCCTTCAGCTACGGGGCTATATTGATGACAAGCGCCAGCTTACGCAGTGGGGAGAGGCTCTGGAGTCTGCCTTGTCATCACTGGATCCTACTGAGAAACTGGAGGAGCCCACATTCCTTGCTGTGGAAATGATACGACTAGGGATCCTCAATAAGAACGACTGGTTCCCGAATATTTCAGGCGGTCCTCTTAGAGGTACAGGTATGCTTACATATTCCCATACCACATAGGTTGTAAATCAACTGACATCAACTTTGCTATCTCCAGATGATGAGAAAGCCTTCAACCTACTGATATCGAGAGTTGCTTGCTTCGCAAAACTTCGCCATAAGCCAATTGGTTACTCTGGCCCTCTCAGTCGCCAACTTCTATCTTTCCGTTCCCTGATATATCTCGTCCGTTCGACGCTTCGCATTCTTATCGAAGTTGTGCTCTCGGGGCTTCTACTTGGTGGTGAAGCCGACAGAGATCGGAATGATTGGACTGACTTAAGTCTCAGGTTAGTTCCTCCCTTGGTGTTCATAGTTTACTTGAGAATGACAACTGACCTGGTTTGTAGTTTACCATTTATCGACGATCACGATTGCGGCCTTGGTATCGCGGTGCGCACTTATCTCGATGATCTACCGCAGCAAAGCGAACCAACGTCACCCGCTGTACGGGCGGAAGTAAAAGCCAAGGGCAAGGAATGGTTTCAGCATAGCATTGACTTTGCGGGGAATCTGGATATGGCGTTTAGGCTTTGGGATGCGGTAAGTTTTTATGATACTGTGGAACTTTCCTGGTTTGGTCGTTAAGCTGACTTCCCTTTGAAGGTGTATAGGGTATCACAAACCGTCGGGAAAGAGATCAAGGATGCCAAATTCTGGCAAGATGCAAATGCCTGGTTACGGGAGCGGAGATGATCGTTCCATCGTCTTACCCGGATGTGAGCTTGCGATACAATGATTATGCACGACTGAATGAAAGTCCACAGCATATCACTGTTTTGCGCGTGCCATTTTCGTGCGCTTAAGGTTTCGAGTTTACAAACATTCTATCCATTTAAAGAATGAAGTGCAAGTCAACGAGTATCCTGTAGAAAAGATATAAGTACTTAGGGCTCATTGAATGCCTCTTCTGAGTTCTAAGGGGGATTACTTTTCCTCTCGGCATCGACGTTCGTTGTTGCTGTCATCCTGTCATGCTTTCATGTCTGCTGCGCGGTCTGTAAAATTACGTAACTGCGGATCCTTCGAGCTCGCAATTGTGGCCAGATGTCCGAAACGAAGTCAAGCGCCTCTCGTTTTGCATCTTGACGGAATCTGTGAGCATCCCTGGACGTTTTAGCTTTTTCTCAGTTGCCAGAGTCCATCCTTTTTTTCACCCTCACAACAAGAGGTGTCTGCTATAGAAGTTTTTCTTTAGGAAAGATTCAGGCATTTAGCCACCCAACATGGCTCGCTTGAGCTATCTCTTGCTTGCTTCTGTCACAGCTCTCAGTAGCGTGGTCAACGCAGGCTCCGGCTCCGCAGTTCTTGATTTAATCCCCGATAACTTCGACAAAATCGTCCTTAAGTCTGGTAGACCGGGCCTAGTCGAATTCTACGCCCCATGGTGTGGCCACTGCAAGAAACTCGCTCCTGTCTACGAAGAGCTCGGCCAGGCTTTCTCCCATGCGAGCGACAAGCTCCATATAAGCAAGGTGAACGCGGATTCAGAACGAGCGCTCGCGAAGCGATTTGGCATCCAAGGGTTTCCGACATTGAAATGGTTCGATGGAAAGAGCGATAAGCCGGAGGAGTACAATGGTGAACGGGATCTTGAGTCGTTGGCCAGCTTTGTCACGGAAAAGACCGGACTCAAGCCTAGGGGCCTGAAGAAGAATGGGCCTAGCTATGTACAGATGTTGAATGACTCGACCTTCAAGGAGACGATTGGTGCGGATAAAGATGTCTTTGTCGCTTTTACGGCTCCGTGGTGTGGACGTACGTTGTCCTTTTCTTCTAAGCTAGGTTGCTGAATGGTCTTAGGTGTACAGGTTCTAACTTGTATGTTTTTTATAGATTGCAAGAATCTTGCGCCCACATGGGAGAAACTCGCAGAGACCTACTCTCGAGAACCAAACGTTGTGATTGCGAAAGTTGACGCCGAATCCCCCAACTCTAAAGTGACCGCGAAAGAGCAGAAAGTGACCGGTTACCCTACAATCAAATTCTTCCCACGTGGATCTACCACGCCGGAGTCTTACAAGGGTTCTCGAACTGAGGAGGCTTTCGTTCAGTTCCTGAATGAGAAAGCCGGCACACACCGCCTTGTCGGAGGAGGTCTGGATGACAAAGCCGGAACGATCAGCGCGCTCGATAAGATTGTTGCCAAGTATACTTCGGGAGAGAGCATTGCGCAGATCGGGGAAGAACTCCAAATCGCTGCTGCTGATCTAAAGGACAGCTATGCTGCGTACTACGTCAAGGTGGTGAACAAGCTGCGTGATAACGCTGACTATGTTTCGAACGAGCTTGCTCGTCTGCAGAAGATGATTGACAAGGGTAATCTTGCTCCTGAGAAATTGGACGACTTGGTTTCGAGGTCGAACATTCTTCGCCGGTTTGTCGCCAAGAAGGAAGGAAAGGATGAACTCTAAGGTTGGGCTGGGATATGCTCTTCTCAAATAATCGCAATGCGATAACGTTTCCGATTATGGATACGGCAGATACGAACAATAACGCATCATTCAATTGCCTAGATTTCTCTTTCATGCATGGATAGAATGGGATATGCTGGAATAATTGCTCATGTATATTATAATACTATATTGAAATTGACGGCAATCTTTCGAGAATTAAGGGAGCGAAACAGGGTATTCTTCAGCATAAAGTGTCACCACTGTGTGTCAAATACAAAGTCAACAGACAATCCCCCAGGAGATTTACAAAATAACCGTAACTCCGCATTTAAAAGAGACCCAGCAATCGCTGTACGATATCGTGATGGAAGCTGTCAACGAAATCCCAGCGCTGATCCTCAGAAAGGGTAAATAATTCGCTGTCGTCGAAGCGTACTGTCACTGCGCAACGCAAGTTTAGGCACCTGACTGATTGGGATCGTTTGCTGCGGCAATCGATGCTTCCAGCTGATCGAGTCTCCGCGCCATATCGTCCACTACACAAAGAGAATAATTAATTTCACTCACTAATAGAGTACGGTGTCAGATCCAGACAGACACTCGGGGAGCGACTCACGTTTTCCGAAGATCTCCTTCGATACACCGTCGAATTTGGCCTCGAGTTGATTGATCAATTCGTCCACTGCTGTGGCCAGCTGTTGGGCTCCGTCATCGTCTGTATCCAGCTGCAGTGTTTGGATTAGTCTTTCGCTTCCCACGGGTAAAAGCAGAAGCATACGGCCTATCAAAGTAAATCAAGCATGGTGGTCTGCAGAGAGGGGAACCAGTGGAACGTACCTCAGTTCGGGTATCAGCCAGAGTTGCACCTGTCTTAGAAAGACGGTCCGACGTCGCCATTATCTTCCCGGTCTCAGAATAAGCTCCCGCACACCCCAGGGAAAAATAGGCATTTGACCGTAGAGTAGAGGAGCTTTCGAGGCGATGTGAAGTAGACAGGACATGTTTGAAGGCATGGATGAAAGGTTGAAGACCGCTGATTGATAAGATTAGATCGACTTGTCCAAGAACGCACTCTGATTGGCTTTGTCAAGCCAACTTTGGAGAGGGCCAAACGCCGCCGAAGCTCCATCCGAACGTCCCTGTCCAAGACAGGTCACGTGAAAGTAAACTGTAATGAGAACTCAAATCTCAGCTAAGCCCGTTTTGCCATTGGAGAGCTTCCCAAAATTTCAGGTGATGAGGATATGCAGCTGGAAAGGGCCTTGTGCGTCGTGACGCATTGCAGTTGGTTCTAGTTTCCTCTTATTTTTTTTATATGAGCAGGAATGGCGAAGAAAAGCAAACTCCTTTCTGCCCTTGACGCCCATCGCGGTCGAGACTTCTACAAGGAACGCCAGAAGAAACTTCAAAAAGCCGCGGAAAAGAGAAAGCGCGCGAAAGCGGCCGGAGAGGAAGATAAGGCTGAAGAGAATGAGTTCGAGAAAGACCTGGTTTGTTGAAATCGCTGTAGAATTGACTTTACACCTGGCAGAACTAATAATATTTTTGGTCGTCTTGTGTAGCAGGATATGAACAAATCTGCTTCAGACGAAGAGGCCTCAGCAAAGGACGAGGCCAACGATAAGGGCGTACAAGACAGCAACGAGGAAAAGAAGGATGACGACCAAGGAAATGGTGAAGATAATGAAGAGAACAAAGAGGAAGAGGAGTCCGGAGAGGATGAAGAGGACGAAGAAGATATCCCACTCTCAGAACTTTCCGAAGAAGATGCAGCAGACGTGATACCCCATCAACGACTCACAATCAACAATTCCGCCGCCATACGCACCTCTCTAAAGAGGATATCGTTCATCACCGAAAAGACACCCTTTTCTGAACATAACTCTCTCACGTCCACCGAGGAAATGAACGTTCCCGATCCCAATGACGATCTTACACGCGAGTTGGCCTTCTACAAAGTTGGCGTATCCGCGGCAACCCAGGCACGGAGTTTATTGAAAAAAGAAGGCATACCATTTTCCCGGCCATCAGATTATTTTGCTGAGATGGTGAAGAGCGACGAGCACATGGACAAAATCAAGAGGAAGCTTTACGAAGAGGCAGCAGCTAAGAAAGCTAGCGCGGAGGCGAAGAAGCAGCGAGAGTTAAAGAAATTTGGAAAGCAGGTGCAGATCGCAAAATTACAACAGCGGCAGAAGGAAAAGAAGGAGACGTTGGAGAAGATCAACAGTTTGAAGAGAAGTAAGTGCCAACGGCTTCCCCAGTGTAGTTTTGTTACTAACTTTGGTCCCCTCTTCCTACAGAACGCAAAGCTGGCGATACTGGACCCACCGACGATGAAGACCTTTTTGACGTTGCATTGGAGGATTCGAACAAGTCTAATTCTCGCAGCACTCAGAAAGGACAAGGTCCATCAGCCAAACGCCAGAAGAAGGATAAGAAGTTTGGATTTGGAGGAAAGAAAAGATTCGCCAAGAGCGGTGATGCGATTTCAAGCGGCGACTTGAGTGGGTTCTCGGTGAGCAAGATGAAGGGCAAATCGAAAGGAAAAACGAAACGGTTAGGGAAGAGCAGACGCGCAGCAAAAGTGAAGTGATACGGATTGACAAGCCTTTGAATGTGCCTTGTCAGACTGTATATTAGGCGGAATAACCAATTGTAGTTACGAAAACTATCCGCAACGGGTTGGATTGACGCATCCAATAGAACGGGGAGACGATCCAGGCCTCTTCTTGGCTTCTAAGCCCATTATCAGAGCAGAACACGGCCTATATATCTCACCCAAAAACCTTTTCCTGTGTCCCCTTTTGGTCAGGATTCATTGGTCTGTTGATTCAAATCGGTCTGATTGCAGCAATAGCCGGTAGCAGAAGTTTAGGGTCGACAGGGTCTTCACCGCAATTTGACTCGGTTTTAGGAGTGGCAAGTTACCCAAGTACGGGCAACTGTACCCAGGTAGCCAACTGAGAACCGTTTCATTTGCGGTCCTTCATATCAAGTGAACGTGGCTCGCTGTGTGAACACAGAGGTTTCACTTCGAATCGCTAGATGAGAGGCTTCTCTTATCTCCTGAGCCGGTGAAACTTCGTTGAAAATCTGGTGAGAAATCTATGTACCTCGTCCCATTTTTCATAACTTCACTTTCTTTCTGGATGGACTTGAAATATCTTCTCCCGAGGGATGTGGTATGTTGTCTTTTTCAGGGTCTTTGACAGAAGCTAGTCCCTGTATTTTCTCTAAGAGGTGAGTGACAGATGCGTTCACATTAAGGCGATGCTCAGAAAGGACAAGATCAAGTTTGGTTTTAGTGTCGTCAGCGTGCATGAGGGAATGATCTGCGATCATCTCTTTCGACCGTTTTGAATTTGCTTTCAGCACTGTTTTGCCACATCCACGCACTGGGCAGACCCATGCATCTGTGGGAAGATCCATGTGAACATTTGTGGTAACAGGTGGTCCACCATTGCGAATCTCCATAGTCGCTGTAAATTCAGGTTTATCGTGGTGCTTCATAAAATTGAGAGAGGACGTGGCTGAGTGAGATGCCATTGAATGGACACTCTCATTCACTAAAGCATCATGAACCAGCCCATCATCATGGGCCTTAGATGGAGATTCTTCATAAGATAGCACACGGCCAAAATCCGCGTCAGAATCAGTCATATCAGGCTCAGATTGACGGTTGCGCTTCCCAGCGCCCTTCGCAGACACTGTACTGAGTTTCGGTCGAAGTAACGATTTGCCAACCCCCCTTCCTCGCCCCTTTGGGATTGGTACTTCGTCGTCACTGTCATCCGAAGAAACCGATGAGGGTTCTCCGACCTCGACACGTCGCGGATGCAAGGGGGCCGCTCCCACGGTATCCAATCCTTGTAAATAAGTAGCGGCCTTCAACTCGTTGTATATAACCTTTCGTGACCAGTCAAATGTCGAGGTTTGGGCATTATCCATCATCTCCATGATATACCTCGCCCTAGCCCTGATTAGATCAAGTGCATAGTCTAACGAGTCCATTTCGTATCGCTTAAGAAGGGCCTCGGCCAAAGTTTGTATATTTAGCTTTCGTTTAGACAGTAATCCCGACTCTTTCATATCCAATATAACCTCGAATATAGTGTCTGCTTGTGCCCTTTCTTCAAATGTATCGTTCGTGTCCTTCGTGGAGTTTCCTGGATCGCTGCCCGACTCGCTGTCCGACTCGGAAGCATCACTCAACGCTTGCAGCGCTGTTTTCAGTCTCTCGAAGTCATCCTGACGTTAAAAGTTAGTGGCCGAGAAGTGGAAGGTAGGGCTCGAGAGGTCCGTACCGGGAACTTCTGGCGTAAATGTGCGTAAATCGGAGTGACTGGCCAATCCACCCCTTCTTTGCCACGGAGCATTTGGGTGATCAGGAACTCACGGTGTTTATAGAAGACCTCTGCTGAGTCTTCAGCGTCCTCACAGGCCCCATGGGTATGTTTTGTGTACTGCGAAGATCATGAGCATGACGGCCATTTAATTTCAAGTTCGGGACGGGAAAGCGCTAACAAACCTCCTGAAACAAAAAGTCTACCTTCGGGTTCCACCGCCTTTTCCTTCGCCGCCTAGCCTGATGTTTGTCCACTATGAAATAGAGTAGATCGATGGCTTCCACCATCTCGTTGTACATCGTCTTGTAACCTCTGGAGGGGGAGATAGAAAACCACCCTGCATGACCGGCTGCCCAGATTCCAACTTCTCCATCTTCATGCTGGCCGTAGGCGTAATGTGTGACATTCTCAAGGACGACACGCTTAGACCGATAGTTGTTATCCAGGACTGCAGGGCGCGCCGTGAACACAGTTAGTTGTATTTCACTGGATTTTCAACAAAGGTTGACCATACCACATACCAAGGCTCTCCTGATCCTCCTCAACAATTTCAAGTCGTCCGATGACAGTTACAGGATATTCATCGGAGGCGGACAAAAGGTTCGCGTAGCGCGACTTGCCCGGAATCTGGACCCTGACATCGGTCAAGCTGAACTCCTCCCAATCATTCTCGTCGGTGAGGGTAGGATCTCGGGCCTTCAGCACGTTCTCAATTCGCGTTGTCATGGCTTGCTAGTAATCATGGCGGAGTTGATCAAAGGTAATTATTGATGTGTAGAATCGAAGCAAAGCTGAGAACGAAGAAGGATTGATGATGATAGAGCTGGAGCTCTCATGCCTTTGGAGTTTCGTAATGCACATACCGTATTTGTTACGAGCTTACGCAGGTGACTGCGCAGTTGGGTTTCCGAGTTCGGCAACTCAACTTTCAATACCGCCAGAGTCCCCAAACCATTTGTCAAGCCCCCAAGAGGACGACTTCTGCAAGGAGGCTGTTAGATACAGGATCTCGGATGAATTTACGTCCGTCACCAGCTCTTCACAGACTCATGTCACAGGTAAGAAATTTGGACGGTGTTTTCGGTCAGTCTTTACCCACTCCTCTTTCCCGCAGAAAATCCTGGCTCCAATTTGCATGATTGAACATCGAATGGTGGTCGCAAGCTAACTTCGAACCAATTCGGACCATGTAGCCGTCCATAAGCCTGCTGATATTACCTCTTACGATGTCATTCGGGATCTGCAAAAACACTTTAAGGCTTCTAAATTCTTCCAACCGTGGCTCGAGGCTGAGCGCAAACGCTTAAGTGAGCTACCGCAACAAGGAAGGCGACATAAACATAAGAAAGTCGACATTAAACTTGGCCATGGCGGCACTTTGGACCCAATTGCTACCGGCGTGCTCATTACGGGAGTGGGAAAGGGAACTAAGGAGCTTGGAGGGTTCCTAGGATGCACGAAGACTTACGAAGCGGTTGTCCTGTTCGGGGTCGCTACGGACAGCTACGACCGGGTCGGGAAGGTGGTCAAAAGAGCACCATATGACCATGTGACGCGCGAGGCCGTTGAGAAGGCGCTGGAGCAGTTTAGAGGGAGAATTATGCAGAAGCCTTCGATATTTTCTGCCCTTAAAGTACAGGGAAAGAAATTATACGAATATGCGCGGGAGGGAAAAGAGCCACCGGTAGAGATTGCAAAGAGGCCAGTTGAGGTTTTTGACTTAAGAATACTGGAGTGGTATGAGGGTGGGACGCATGACTACAGTTGGCCGGAAGAGGAGGCAGGCGAGAATGAGAAAAGGATCGCGAATAAGATGTTTGGAAATACAGAGGAAAGGGATACAGCCACACCATGTGCGACGGATGACCATCAAGCCTCAAAACGAAAGTCTCCTCCCCCTGCCGACGCGGGAACCTCTGTGACGGAAGCGGAGTCATTAGAACCACCAGCAAAACGTCCAAAGACAGGTTTAGAAAGTGAAACAACGCCACAGCCCCCTGCCTCTGCTGGTATGAGCACCGAACTTGCACCTGATGCGCCATCCGGGAAAACTGGGTCCCGCGGCCCACCAGCTGTCAAGCTCACTATGACTGTTTCATCGGGCTTTTATGTCCGTTCTCTGGCACATGACCTTGGTGTTGCCCTTGGCAGCAATGCGATTATGAGCTCTCTCGTGCGCACTCGTCAAGGAGATTTTGACATCTCTCCAGAGAACATCATCGAATATAAGGATCTGGAGGCTGGAGAGGATGTTTGGGGACCAAAGTTGCAAAGATTCTTGGATAGGTGGGCAAGCAGAAAGGCTGAGGGGAAGGAGGGAGAAAAAGAACCGCAAAGTGATGGAAAGCGCGACGAGGAGTTCGAATTGTAATGCCAAAACAGGCTCGAAATATTCACCATGATCCACGAGCGTCCAGTTATAGATCGGCGTGTATACAGAATATTAAGAAATGTACAGTGTTTTCAGAAGTCATCAAGATGAAATACAAGGTCTCGATAAGACTTTATCGCGTACTTCCAGTTTAGCTCAAGTTAATGTATGTGTTCAACGGAGTCCATATTGAAATTCATTTTGAGAAAGGGTAAAATGATGGTATGCATCCGGTGACGGGTATACAATGTGGGGGGGGCGGTGGCAGTGACTGAGTATGGTGACCATGTATATAAAACAATAGAGAACAGGAGAAACCAGAGGTATCGATATGCAATCTGAGAAAGGAGATGAGGAGACCATGAATGGCATACAAACGAAGGAAGTTCTTAGGAGTTAATAGGGACATACAGAAATATAGTGAAACAGAATAACCGGTGTTAAGTGGTAGAGGGGTGTGAGCGACATCAGTGCAAAGTATTGAGCCACAAACCAGCGCAATGTTTGTGACTGTGAAGGGAAAAGCGCGTCAGTATGAATTGAAGGACATAGCCGTGCAAACAAACACCGCCAAAAATAACGCCAGGCTGAGTACGAGATGACCCTGAATCTGAAGAAAAAGTTCCGTTCAAGGGGAGCTCAGGATGATTCAAATGTCACAGTTTGGACACGTCTCCAACCGGACGCTCCAGAGTCAAGTGATATCTTAACAAAAGCATTTCTAGAGCGTGAGGTATCCTGCTGTGAACAAGCCATAAAACGGTGTCTAGCATGTCCGAACTGTCAGACTAATGCCCTAAGCGAAGCATAGAGATTGCGATCAAAGTTTCGAACGCTGACTCGACGCGGGCGAAGAAGGCGAAAGTAGCAAACAAAAGGCGGGATATAAGGAACTGAAAGAAGGTATCATGATATCGTAGAGCTCATGAAGTGAAAAGAAAAGAGATGGCCCTATGTTATATCCGGTGTCTTAAAAGGGATTAATAAAAGGAAATAATTCAAAGCAAATGGGCAATGCAAATGGCAAGTTGCTGGGACGAATGATCGGGCTACGGAACAAGGAGACGGGGTAACTTTGAGGCGACAATGCATTTGGAGATAGGTGGTTTTTCCTGAGATTAAGCAAGTTCAGCCTACTTCTGGGTATCCTTCATCGCTAGCGAGAATTGCGAAATGTACGATGAGCGTTCAACAAGGCTACAGGAGACATGTAAGTACTTCCGCTGAACAGTCAGATACAGCTAAGCAGATTCTTACCTTGCAGCACAGCGTGCTGGCCCTGTCTTGACTCGCATGCACATTGTAACGTGCTTCCATCTAGAAAATCAAGCACGATGCTGTTTGGTAGTTCTTGTCGGTCCTGATCGGGCAAGCAGGGTGTACGGAACTCGGAAAGGTGGTAACGCTTCACAATGTTTCTAGCAGTTCCGTCAATATTGCCAGGGGTGAAACTTAAATAACCTTGATCATCGATCCGCATAAACCTGCGCTTCCACAATAGCGTATCGGGAAACTGCACGTTGACCTCGCCGATATCAATTGCCTGGGGGATCGGCGCGGTTTCTTCAACTTTCGGTTCCTTGGCAGTGACAGGTTTTGGTGATTCTTCCTCCTTTACCGTCGAGCTCAAGGCGTTCATCAATCCCCGGCGAGAGTTCGACGTAATAGAGGACATGCGGCGGATGATCCGAGACTTTCTTGACTCCTTTTTCTCATCCCTGCCATCTTCGACAGTGTGTTCACCAGATGAATGGGAGAGTGACGTCTCGAATCTTGAGAATGATGATATTGATAGTCGGCTTGCTCTAGAATCTGAGCGTGGTACATGGCCAGCAACTGACGTACGGGACGACTGGGCACTTGAAGACATTGAAAGGCCAGGTTTTTCCAGTGGAACGGAGGATGTCGAGGTAGTCAGGCCTTCGTTCTCCCCATTTTGCTCCACTGTAATTTCGCTGCGTTGAAGATTTAACACACTGGGATCTGACGGTTCGTTATGGGGTTCAGAGGTGGTAGAGGGATCTCGAATAATGCGTGCAGTGACAGACACAGAACCGGGCTTAGCTCCATTTTCACCATTGCTTTTATGGGACTCTTGACGCTTCGACGTCTTCGAGGCCACGCTCTCTGGCTCGGGTGCGGATTTGTTGGAAGAGGCAGCAGGAGAGAGAGTCGACTGGGACAATGAGGCTCGCTTACGGAATTTTTCGAACGGAGACGATGCCCTGCTGGTAGATGGTGGGGGAACGGGCTGATGAGAATGACTGGTTTCTCTACTGGAGAACATCTCCAACGCTTTAATACGCTTGGATATGCCAGATGAAACATTGACTTTCCTTGCTACCAAGACCGGGACAGGCCTTTGGTTCTCGAAATATGTACCTGATGCCGATCTGCCAACGGGAAGTGCCTGCAAATCTGAGTCAGCCGCGGTCGGATTTGAGACAGCTCGAGAACCAGGCCAAAGTCCGGCCGGAGATCCAATTGTATCACTTGTTCCAGATTTGGGTAGTGCGATTGGTTTAGCTTCCTGTACGCTGGCACTTTTCAGCTCCTCCATTAACGAGTCGTCAGATAGCAAGTTTTCTTCATCAGAAAACTCAGGATTAGTTGGAATGTGTATTGTCTCAGGAGCCTTCTTTCGTCTATCTGTGTTGCTAGCCTTATGGGTGAGACCAGTATTAGTGCCTTTGTCCATGCTAGTTGTTTTGCTTGCAGCATCCGATGCAGAAACCGAAACCTCCTTCGAGTCACTCGAGAGTTGTTGAGAAACGGAGGAATCTTGTCCTATCACATGAGATTCCTGCGTGGACGGATCACGTTCCACACGGAACTGGCCACCCTCAGTCGGTACGGTGACAGATCCAATATCTTGGGTATCTGGCTGCGTTGGAGCCTCCATTTTGGCTTCATCCTGGGCATCCATAGCCCGGGTTGGGATGGCCCTCGGAGTTGGTGTCGCTGAATCCAAGAAATCGCCATTCACTTCAACTTCTGTTGTTCTGAGTTGACTCTGTTCTCCGACGCTTTGAGACTCAGGTTGGGTTGTATTGGCCACAGGATTGGGTAAGAGGTTGGTGTTTTGATCCGGCTGACGCGATTTCTGTGGGCTGTCCGGCTCTGAGCTTTCCCCTTCATTACTGGTAGTATAATCCAATATTGCAGGTGTTTCCAGGACAGGTGAACCTTGACTTGCTGAAGCTTCGCCCTGTTCGACATCAGGCGGCGTAGAGAAAGAACTGCATTCAGTTATATCAACTGCGGAATCTGATTTGGATGGTTTCGTGCTCATAGTTTTCGTTTCATTTTCGTGTGGGCCAGGTATCACTGGCACACATTCTCCAATAGAAACCTCGCCAGGTTGTTGTGGGCTTGCGGTCACCTCACTCCTAACCATTTTCCTTCCTTCAGACGTAGTCTGAGATGGCAGGTCACCAGCTTCAGGCGGCAATCCCTCCCCTACTTTCTCTTGGTTGCCAGAGGTTGCTTGCTCTCTCTTTTTCTTCTCTGCTTCTTCGGCACGTTTTTCCATCTGTTGCTTCCGCAACTGGAGGGCTCGCATAAGGCGCTGTTTCTCTGGAGACATTCCCATAGAAGTGGGAACGCTCATAACGGACCTCGGAGATGAGGGTCCATTCCTGGATATTGGGCCTATATTGATCGGCGGTGGTGGAACCAACAGCGCAGGTACGGGAGGGACTTTTGGTGGCTGTGGAAACGCAGAAAGCTGGAGATCTGTCTGGGACTTCGGCCGCGGCACAGGAGTTTTTCTAGTGGTGTACCGCACTCCGGCTGGGAGAGATGCAACAGGGCGCGAATCACTTTTCCCACCCAAGGACCCCGCTGTGCGAGGTCGTCCATTGGAGTCCAGCGAGGGTCGAGGTCCTAGTTTCACCTTCGGGCGTTGAGAACTCACCTGGTCAAAGTCTCGAATTGACGGCCGGGAGGACTGAGTAGAGTTTCGCGGTTCGGTCACTGCATAGGACATTTGGTCAATTGAGGCTTTGCGCGCAACGCCATTTGCCTGAGGCGATCCATGATTTTGAGGCACTGATGGCAGTGGCTTGTCCGATGTCTTTCCAGGCATATCGCTTGAGTATTGTGTGCCGTGACCTGGAAAAGTCACGTCGACTTCACGTTGGTTAGGAACTGCTGTGACCTCAGAAGCTCGACTGTAAATGCTGTCTCTCCAGCTGTGATTTTGTGGCGTAGGTTCGGCCCTGTCACCAGAATTTTCCTCTGCGTCTTCAGTAATCTCATCGAGTCTGCAACGTCGTAAGGAGCTAGTTGAAGAAGTCAAAGATCGCGACGCAGTGTGGAGTAGGCAAGCAGAGGAGAGAGCGCTTTCAGTCAATTCGGAAGACGTGGCCAGAGAGAAGACAGTGTCATGAGGGGAGAACTTCTCCAGTATGGACTGGAATTGGACCGTAATCCGTGCTGGGATAGGAAGCATATTAGTGGAGGATTCTTGCGTTGTAGCGCAGCTGAGAGATTATGGGTGCGCGTGGTATTGGTTCAGTTAGAAGCGGTACCTTGCAGCAACCGGGATATCCCTTCAGGTACATATCTCAGAACGATTTTCCTCCGACGGTACTGGAGAAATCCATACAAAGGTGACTTTTCCTTGTACCCATCGATCGTGATTCGAATCTCCGCGACACCGCCGGTTCCCCGTGCGAGCAGGGCAACCACGTCCCTAGCGACATATTTGAGAAGAAGCCTAAGTATGGGAAGCAAGAAATCACGCCCAGTTAGCGAAGCCCTTCCGCGTAAATGCAATTAATTCGAACACGAATCAAGTGGCTTCAAATGTCACTAGACAGATAGAAGACGGCACAGGGACACAAGCGGGGAGCGAGACTCACCATCCCCCAGCTTCCACAAGAGCGGCCTGGTAGGCTTCGATGACGGCGGGATCATCTAACCCATTGAGAGACATGACGGTCCTTCATCGGGATTCCGTCTCCTGTGGGGAACGAACGACGGCGTTGTGACCGACCAAAGAAAACTTTTCGAGGGGATGTTCTCGGTTTAAAAGAGAAAAAGGACGCAATTGCCAGGATGGAGTGGCTGTTGAGCCCCCCGAGCAGGACCAAGATGCAGCTGTTGAAGACGAAAGAAGTGATGGTGAAGTTGAAATCCCTGAATACGGAGTAATTTGCCAAACTCGGCGTGACAGGGGATGGCCAGAGATGGGACACATGTGGAGTAGCCCACCCTACCCGTAACAGCCGATTTCAAACAACACGCGGTCATCTGTCCTGCTTTCTCTCCACTTCATTGCTTGAATTCGTGCTTCAATTCAAGGCCTACAGCTAACTATGGTACTGCACAGTTGCATGTACATTTTGCGCGCTACACGATTCCACCCAATGTTGGGGCTGTCCACACAGAAAGTGATACCGTGCAAGGTTGCAGCTGTCATTCATTGTATGCTGGGTCAGGGGTAATCAATGTTAACCTTTTCGGCCCAAACCAAATTTCAATGGTCAAAGCACAATGCTTCTTGTACTGTGCAGTACTGATGCTTTGTAGATGCAAGACTACCAGACAGCAATTTAAAAGTAAATGCTCAGGATTTTCTTTAACATGACAGTGGGAGCAAGTTTCAGACTCATTCTCAGATAGTCTGCTCAGATATGACTTAAAGTAGCCACGTCCCAATTTTAATTGAGAAATAGTAGACCAGACTTGTTTTGAAACTCTTAACTGGCTTGCTTTCCATTTTGGAGTTGTTTCAAACTGAGAATAATGCCTGCCACACTTGTTTGCTTCCCAATTTCTATCCCAGTTCAAAAGACAATCCTCTTTTATTCTCTTCTTTATGTAAAATAAGGAGACAAAAGAGTCAGAGGCAACAGTAGGAAGAAATGTACCAAGTTTAACTGCCTTATCTGCTAAGTAACTAGTTCATTTCCCTCAATTATATAAGATCATGTATATCATCAGACAAATCCTGACAAAAGTCAGGTAAGTGTCATAGTCTCTGACTGTATATACTTTAAATGAAGAATATATATATGTCTTTAATTAAAATTATATTGATATACTAATTATTCTTCACATATTTGATCATGATATTCTTCACTCATTATCAGACATTGACTATCTCATAATGATCATTGAAATTCAGGAAATCAGTCTTGTGAATTAAGTTAGTTATTATCTCTTTGCTGATATAATGTTTATATGCAAATTGAATGTCAATTTTGTCTATTCTCTGCTTGAAAGTTTATTTCCGACACCAAATTCTTGATCTGAGATTTCTCGGTCACTTTCTTAAATGTCTGTGTCAGTTCTCTATTGATTTGATTGGCTTCAGCATCTTAATCTTGTTCAACTTCTTCAACAGACACAGTATTCTGAACTTGATTTTCTCAATGATTCTTGCAGTAGATGATGGTGTGTCAACAGCAGAGAAATGCAAGATAAGCTTCTTAAGAGCTTTTGGAGGTTCTGCTAGATCTGTCTGACCCTTTTTGAAATCATTAGATGTTTGATTTGGATGTAAAATCAGCTTGTTGCCTTCCACCTCAATTGGTCAATTTGTCAGCTTTTGGGCACATCTACACTGAGGAGCCACTATAAATTGTCTAAAAAGAAAATAAGCAAGTTCTAATCTATTGATTTAGATATAAAATATCACTATAAAATGCATGGTTGAAGGGCTTTGAATTTTGCTGTTTTTGGCGAATCCTACTATGTACCAGCATACGTCATCCAAACAAGCAAACTCTCCTTTCTCCAACGACAGCCCAAAGCTACGAAATCTGTGACAGTTATTAATCACCCCAAGGGGCCCCCTCTCGTCGATTGTATTCAACAAATTCTCTGAAGCCAACTGAAGATCTTTCTGTCAGATGTCGGCTACGCAACGTGAGCTTCTTTCATTGGAAGGTACATATGTACATAGTACAATTTTTAGAGTGTTCCACCTGGTGTCTTGTTTACCATAATAGTTGGAGTGATGTCGGATTGGTTTCTATGTAGTGTAACTTAACTAAAGTTGGTTGATCTATTAACTTAACTTATTTGGTCTCGCTAACGTTACTATGTTACCACTCACGCCGAATGACAAAACGAGGGATCACGTGCAATAGGGTAGGTCCTAACAGTTAATGTAATCTGACGCCACCCAGAACACGACACCAGGCAGAACACTCAATATAGATATCAGAATTTCAAAGCTCTTATTTCAATATTCTCTACTAAATAAATACTCTATTTGTTTTAAATTGACTTTGAATATAATACTAGTTTAGAATATCAGCAATGATATATGTGCTACATCACACTGATTTATTAGTTACTCGTGCCAAGCGCACCCACTACTCAAACCCCTAGTGGGTGCGCCACGCTTCAATGAAAATATTGCTTGAATGAAAATTTAGATGACTACTCTCTTTCTATTTGAATATCTCAACAACAAAATATCGGATCAATATAGAAAAGATGAAGATCAAATTATTCAGGCTGTTGACGCGTACAGACGCGGTG